>JADGJF010000164.1:0-31439 GCA_027596845.1 Quaeritorhiza haematococci | reverse complement strand
CAAGTGAACGGGGATAGCTGGAAAGATTTTGGAATACCTTTTTAGAGTATTGAGCGATTTTGAGCATCTATGGCACAGACACCTTATTTATCAATATGTAATAATGGAAAGATAATTCTATTTACAAACCCAATTGCTAATGATCAACAACTTGAAATGGCTGCAAGTATTCAAAGATCAGTGGAGCGTTCACGTCGATATCATGTTGCTGTTGCGGTCTCGTTGGTATTGGTAGTTCCAAATGATGTGCTGGTAGAGGGGCGTTGAAAAAATAGGGATCCAATAATGCCTGCCGTGCAAGATGACATTCACCAATATGAATTGAGCTGCGATTCGTCGTCAGTTTCTTGATGAATTTCGTCGACTTACCTCTTTGGCAGATATCCGCTTCTTACTGGGATATACGAGAAATTTATTCAAAAGGTCGACCGCCTCTTGAGATGCGTCGGGGCATACGTCTTCAAATGGTACAGGCGGCATGGTTGGAAATTGGATCTTGTTGTAATCTGGTAACGATTCCAATTCCTATACAAAGTAAAGCGGTTGTCAATGAATAGTCGTCCGTCTTTGCGCAAAGCAATGCCAAATCGTGTCAGGAGATCCATTTACCGGCCATGTCTCTGGAGTGGGAGTTCCTAGTACACTCTGAACGCAGTAAAGTTGATCAATGTCACTTTGACCTGGGAATAAGGGCCAGTGGTTCAGAAGCTCCCCGAAGATGCATCCGACTGCCCACAGGTCTACGCCGGAGTCATATTTACGAGCACCATATAGTAATTCTGGTGCACGATACCATCTGGATTAGAAAGAGAGATTGCCGCCCAGACTGTTTAGACATCAACCGCATGTCATTTCTTTCAATTAAAGTCGATTCGCACCCCTTACCTCCTTACCTCGTCGCAACCTGATGGCTATACGGTCTATTATTATTATTCTTCGGAAAATGAACCCTCGCAAGCCCGAAATCCGCCAGCTTGAGGATACCCGTCGGCGAAATCAACAGGTTCGCGGGTTTCAGATCGCGGTGCATGATGTGGTTTTCGTGGCAGAAGGCGACACCTTTGAGAAGCATAACCATATACGCTTTGATCTGTGCTTCGGTTAGAGGTTGTGATGCGTTTCGGAGGACTTCGGCGAGGTCGCTGAGCATGTACTCGAAGACGAGGACGAAGCCCGTTCCGCACGGGAAGAATTCGAGTAACTTCACGACCTTTTGGAGGAGAGAAAAGGGGTGGACGTTGGGGTCAGAAATTTCAATCGAACAGATGAAAATGAATGGAATTCAAGGACGAAGTGGAGTACCTCGGAGGACACAGAAACAAACTCCCGCCGTCTCCTCCAAATATTCGCCGTGGCGTCAATACTTCGACCCTCTTACATTCTGGTGGTCAATCTGCTGCAACGCTTTGATCTCCCGCAGTATCGTATTCGGTATGCCTTCTTCAAGTTTTCGAAGCGGAACTTTCTTGAGTGCAACAATCTCGCCGGTTTCTATGAACTTGGCCTTGAGGACCACGCCATGAGCTCCTTCCCCAATCTTCGAATATTGAGAAGTCAGTTCAGTTAGAATGAATTGAGGTGACAATGGCGTTTGAAAATAAACAAGGAATGGATGCATGGTATCGGTTAGTTACCTTTGCGATGCAGCTGTATCTTTCCATTGGCGAGGTGTGGGACTTGAAAATTCGAAGTCCGTTCTTTGGCAAAATGACCAGTTTGGACCTTTGTCAAACGTTGCACAACATTTCACCATCATCATTTTTTCCGTGCACGACGACCGCCTCAAGAAGCGACGAGATCTTCTTGCATTTCTCCCCAGTTACAAGCAAATGTGGAATTCATGCTGATTCCCGCGTTGGACTGCCGGATAGGTCCGCTCCTAACACGACGATCCGTTCCAACGACGAAATGGTGGTCGCCGAGACTGCCCAAGCATGGGCAGAGACATATACAAAATCTGCTCTCACTTCAGGCTGCATATGCGACAGCTGCGGCAGCTCAAGATGACAGCGAGGGAACGGCGCCCAAGATATTCGTAGTATCATACTCTTCCCGACGCTTGTTGGATCCGTCGAGTCGACTTGTTCCTAACCCAACGTCAGTGACGAAACCGCAGGGCTCGAGGCTCGCCGAGTTCTTTCCGTTTTTCTTTGCCTTCTTGCAACAACGACAGACGGTTGCGGTGGATCAGTCCGTTACAGTCAGCTGGCTGGTAGATTGTGTGGAGGCACAGCTAAGGGAGCACGAAAATCTGGTATTGAGTGGGTGGGAGATAGGAAACCCCTGCAACAGTGGTGTCAAGGAGGATGAGCCGGAGACGACGAACGAGCTGGATACAAAAGATAAACCCGTGCTGACCGATGATCCCTGGGTTCTGTACTGTTGTCTGCAAAACACCCGTGGGAGTGCGGCCTTCACCTCGGAACCAGAGCACCACCACGTCTTCACCAAGCTCCTCGAGTTCAACTTGAAAGTGGTCTCAAGCCCGCAGACATCTCTCGACCGCTTGGTTCGGATTTTACGGGATATGCATGACTCTGGCATCAAAGTGACAGAAGAAGATTGGGCTCTTGTCATCAAGACTTTCAAGAGATGGGGACGGTTTGGGTCTGTTTGGGATTTTGAATCGTCAGAAACGGCTGCGTCCATCCAGTTCGCCATCAACGCCGGGTTCTATCGGGCCCTCCTTTTCACCTTCACCGACCCGGACATGGACAAGGATGCGGCACTATGGACGATCGACAAGCTCAAAAATTCGTTCGATGACCTTTCTACAGTATCCCATGAAGCTATCATCCGTGGCATGTACCGCATGAACATGTTCGAAGAGGTCATTCAGTACCTGGTTACGTACATTCGAGAGGGGCACGACCCATCTCCGTATATGATCTGTCGAACATTAGGCGCTCTCGCACGCTTCCGGGGCTCGAAGATTCACTCTATTCAGGGATGTCCGCAAACAGTGGAACTGGGGATGAAACTGTTCAACGAAGCACTGGACAAACCGCTAACTGACAACATGCGCTCCAAGATTTGGACGGAAATGTTTGCGTTGTGCCGTCGACACGGGGACGTCAACCTTGGGCAGCACCTTTACGATGAGATGTCCAAAGTGGAGGAGGAGCCGTCTGTGGGGACGTGTCTGGTGTTGATGTCGTGGTGTATCGCGCGCGGGGAAGGAGCCCAGGCGGATCGATTCTTCAAGGAGGCTCTGGAACGTGGGGATCCAAAGTCAAGCGGGCCTTATCACCATCGGATCAAGGCATACGTGAAGAAACGGTGGTTCACGACGGCGGAGTTGTGGTTTGACATCATGGAGGAACGAGAGATCAAACCCCTCCGACGAACATACCTACTGACGATCGCGGCGATGTCGAAGCGGCATCCCGATAGGGCACTGGAATTGTACGAGCGCATGGTTGCGGATGGATGGAAGCCGGATGAGGAGTTGAAGGAGAAAATCGTTAGGAGGTTGGAGGAGATCACTAAGAGCGCTGTCCTTGCGTATCATCAAGAATCGGTTGAATACTTGGACGGGACGGCGGAGCTTGCAGGGGACTCTACGAATCCACAATCTGACTCAGCAGCCGAACAGGACGACGAATTTGTCGTCGATGTGAGGCAATGGCAACTTGCATAATTCAAAAGCACATCCTTGAACATTTTTATTGATAACAATAACGCTGTAATTGTATAAACGTCTGTACATTGCCCAAATGATAAATAGAAAAGAATGATCTAGTTCTTCCTTCTTCGTTTGCGCGACTCGGCGGTTTTTCTCTTCTCCGCACGAACTTCCTTTTTCATTCTCGGATCCACCATCTGCAGAGTTTATCAGACGGAAAAGCCGTGAGTTGAATCGTGGCGTGTATGGCAAACCAAACCAAACTCATCAAAGAAACATGACGTTTCGCTTACCTTGTATCTTCCCTTGACACCACGCGGCCGTCCCTTCAACGCACGGTTCGCCCCCTTCGCAACAACCACCTTCACCTTAGGCTTCTCCGACTTGGCCCGTGACGACGCAGCCCTCGCCATCAACTTTGAAATCTCCTTGATCTTGCTGCTGTCCGGCGTGTCCTCATCGTCAGCAATGACCTGGGCCTTCTTCTGCATTTTCTCAAGGCGTCGCAGGGCACGGGTCTTTTTGCGGGCTTTGGCCTCTAGCACCTTTTTGATGGGTCGGGCGTTCAAGGCTTTCATGCGCTGCCGGATGATGTCGACTGCTTCTTTCGTGACGGGAAGTTGGACTTTGCGGTGTCTCGCTTCGTCTTGGAGGAACCTATAGTCAGAGAATTATGTGTGTTAGTGACTGTGTGGGGGGGGAGGGGGATGTTTGGTTAAACACTCACCAGTCCGGCAACCCCTCGGGATCGTTGGTTGTGTAGCGGTTGTATGCATCGTCAACGACATCCCGCATCCCAGATTTTCTGATGATTTTTTGAGCTAGGGTGTACTCTTCGGCTGTGGTGATCGCGTAACCCTCTAATTAAAAAATTCAACAGAGCCATTGGAATCAAGCACGCTGGTGATGTTCTTAATTCGAAAACGTTGAAGGGAACTCACCGTCATCCATCCCATCCTCGTCATCATGTGCAGAAGCTGAAACAACTTCGAAATCACCATCGTCATCTTCCTTTGATGGCACATGGTCATCGTCCTCATCGTCGTCCACATCCTCCATATCCTGATCAAACAATCCCTTCTGTTTCTCTTTCTTTGACTTCTTCTTCTTCGCATCCGATTTCGCATCCAAGACACCGTCCATGTCCTTGAACAGTGGGTTGTCGAAGAAGTTTCTTGCACGCTTCGAAAGCTGGGCGGACTCTTCCTCCTCCTCCTCATCCTCACTCTCTACATCTTGCTCGCCATTACTTCCCTCCAAATCGTCTTCATCACTGCTGCTTCCATACCCATCCTCCTCCCGCTTCCGCTTCAGCTTGTTGAGCTCATAGTCAATCCCGTACCACTCCTCCTCCTTGTTCGAATCTTCGAGCAACTTCCGCTTTTTCTTCTCCTCCTTCACCTTCTCAAGCGGGTTCTTCTCGAGTTTCCGTGCCATGTATTCTTCGTAGAGGGACTCCATTTGGTTTTCGAGTCGGGCAAGACGGCGCGCAGCTTCTTCGTCAGAGTCGTAGGCTTCATCGTCGGAGTCCTCAGGTTCTTCGTCTGAAACTTCTTCCTCATCTTCGGAGGACGGAGTTGAGGAGGAATCTGTGGGATGGTTTGGTGATAAAACGTGGGTGTCAATGTGGATGAATTTTTTCACATCATCACCGATGATACCGCGAAACAATACAAAAACCCGTTATGCGTGATGAAACATACCAGCAGCAGCTAAACGTCCTTTCTTTGAGGCCTTTCAGAGTGGTAAACACGAGTCAGTTTGTCGCTTTCCTTGCGGAAAAACGTGAACGTAGGGCACGTCCATGCTTGTAAGTCATCCACATACCTGGGCAGCGCTTCCCAACATGAAGAGCCGGTTTTCACTCGGGTCCCCGTCTCCGACATCCGCATCGTCCAGTCCCCCTTGAGCAGCGGTTGCCGCATCCAAACCGATATCCATAGGGGTCTGCATCCCGTATCGCAGCTTCAAGAGAGTCTTCGCCTTCCGTTCGACCTTCTTGCGCTGAGAGCGTTTCATCTGCGCAGCTAGTAGCTTCGACTCTTGTTCGAGCTTTTCGCATAAGAAAGGATTAGCTTGTCTGAATCTTTGGGGTCAGATCGCACCCGTACAGAAGCCGATAGCCAGGCATACCTTCTCCAACAAGTCATCTTCGTCCTCGTTTTTCTCTTGACCGGCCTCCTCGGCGTCAGCATCCTTGCTCTTCTTGGCTTTTTCCATACCGAGAGCGATACGGATGTTCTGTCTCCATTTCAAAAGCTCCTTCACGTCCTTTTTGCCAAGAACCTTGAGATCGGAACATAAGGACTTGATTTCGTCGGTCGTGAGCGGATTGGCAGCGAGGCTAAAAAATTTGGACTGAGTTAAAATCTGGGCCTGAGAAGAGACCCCAAGCAGCATCTGCGGTAAAATTGCCGTCTGACCACCTCGGACCATTCATTACCTTTTGCCTTCTTCATCCACGTCAAATCTAAACTCGTTGCTTTTGGCGAGCAATTCAACGAAGTTGCCGTTCTTGATGAAATCGCAGACGTTTGCTGTGGTGTGGAGGATGTAGTTTCCCTCATCGTAACCTTCCCTAAACCTTTTCCGTTTCTGTGTAGTCAAATCCAATTCAGTTATTGTCTGCGCCTTCCATATTCGGAGGATCTAGGACTTAGTACCCACCTCGGGATGCAGCAAATCGTTCATCAAAGCACTGTCTCTTTCGCGCCGTTTCTTATCGTCCAACTGTTGGTTGTGTTCTTCATCATCGACTTCACGGAAGACCCACTTGGCATCCAACAACCTCGGATCGATCTTTTTGGGTGCAAGGAAATCTCGGCAAACAACGAAAATTTCGGCGGAAACATTACGCGAAGATGCAGGTTTCGTTGCGTCGACGTGCTTAAAAAGTTGGTGGAAGACCCAGAGAAGTTTGTTGTAGTCTTTCGAACGGAAAACCTTGGTGACAAAGGTTCCCCTCGGGGTCAGGAACTGGGTAGCCAATTTCAAGGCGGACAATACGAGTTCGGATTGAGTGAAAGCGTCCTGCAACCATGCGGTACCAACGTTCGGAGCACCGTCATGAAGAAAGCTGCGAGAAAGTGGGAAAAGGAATTAATTGTTGGATTGGTTTTCCGTATCATCATGGTTTCCCAATCCGTTAGCATGATTAAGTGAAACCCTTTACTTACACGTCGACTTTCCATGTCTTCAACTCTTTCTTGAGCGTTGCTCTGCATTTCTCGGTGGTGATGTCCTCAACGAACGTGATTACTCCAGGAATAGGCTTGATCGGTGCAAGATCGAGACCTTGATATAGCAACGACCAGGCGATAGTGGTTAGAATGAGAAGGAACTGAGCTGATGTATTGAAAGAGAATTGAAATTGGAGAAGCGACAATTGTTTACCCACCGATGATGATATTTGGCTTTGGCATGTATTTCGAAGCAACCTGCAACCTTCACATGTCGACACCGTGTCAGCATAAAGTCCATCGACCACTGCCAACCTTTCCAAAGTGGCCGCGAATCACTCGCATAGACGCTCAAAATAAGTAACATACCAACCACCGGGAGCCGCACACAAGTCGACAACACATTTTGCCCTCTCCAAAAAGTTGAATTTCTTGTTGAGCTGGATAAGCTTGAAGGCGGAACGGGCGCGATAGCCCTGTTCCTTGGCCATATGATAGTACTTATCCAGACGCCCCTTCGCATGGCGCTTTTCTCGGCCCATTTTTGCTTAGTTGTCCGGGTGTCGTTCGATTCGGTGGCAGGAATAGGTAGAGCGCGTTCCTCGGTGAGCGCTCAGGTTTCAAGTCAAAAAAGAAATAAAACGACGGGATTACACACAGTGATACAGAGATCACAAAAACAGTCTAAGCCTCTGGTTTCACACATTGACTCATACTCCGTCCCCACAACCGGTTGAACTGAGATAAAACCCAGACCAGAGTCACTGCCAGTTCCTCCTCATCAACTGCTCATCAACACTCTCTCTTCAGTTGGCCCATCATGTCGGTCCGATGTATCCGCCGATTGCCCCTCGTAATGACCTCAAAATCCGGCGTCTGCACAAGTGGAAGAAGGGAATTCATTACGCTGCCGAAGTTCAGCAACTCAAACTCAAACCCGCTGAGCAAAACCCACTCAGAACGCCGGCTTGTCAAGTAGGTTCACACCGTATTTCGCATATCTAAAATTCACTCTTCAATCGAGAAAATATCTTGAACGGATGATGCATCGCCTTTCTCTTCACGTTTTAGGTATTCCCAACAGCAAATGTACGAGTTAGTCGCAAATGTGGATGAATATCACGAGTTCGTCCCGTGGTGTGTCTCCTCTCAAATCTTTGCCTCACAAACTGTAGCGGCTTCACGAAATCCAACAACAGCATCGCTGGCATCATCTTTGCATCCATCCACACCGTCTATGGAGTCAACATGGTCAAAATTGCTGCACTCTGGTGCTGACAAGATCGTCATGCAAGCCGAGTTGGGCGTTGGCTTCCAAGCTGTAAATGAAAAGTATACCAGCGAAGTTACGTGCCTAACCCCACATCTTGTGCAGGTATGACCATGGACCCATCCTTTCCATCGATTTTTGTGGTCATATGCAAACATATTGCTGACTTAATTTTCCCCGCTTGTTTTTGAAGTCGGTCGCCTCCAACTCCACTTTATTCCGCACGTTAGTGAGCACATGGCGATTCTCACCGGCAGTGCCGCATAAACAACATTCGCACATTAATGCTTTGAAGTCGGCAGGCAATCCAGCGGCAGGTGCCAGAGTTGAGGGTGACCCATCGCTAGCAGATTATCCCCGCTGCTATGTAGATTTCCACATTGCGTTCGAGTTTCGCAACCCGTTATACGCGCAATTGGCAAACGTGTTCTTTAACGAAGTCAGTCGAACGATGGTAGGGGCTTTTGAGAAGAGAGCGCTCCAAAAGTATGGACCACCTAAACCTCTTGAAAACACATCGAAAACAGTGGTGCATAACGGGCCGAAATCGAGATAGAGAAGGGGACATGCGTAGCCGTGGAACGTGCTTATCTTAGTTTTGCCCGCACATTGTAAATTAGTACATTAGAGTTCCTCAAGATCTCGTTAACATTTAGCATTTATATTGTACCGTCGCGGTGAATAAAATAAAGGAATACATTTCCCATCTAAGTCAATCTCGGATTATCTATCGGCGATGAGCCATGATCTACTCAAACAACCAACACTTCTGCGCTCCCGATCCTACATGACCTTGACACCCTTTCTCTTCTGCGCACCTCCCCCCTTTTTTTTCTTACCGGGTCGATTTCTTTTCTTTCTCGCCGCTTCCGCCGGATCGATATTCCAGATCCATTTTCCTCTTTCCTTTTCAATTTTGCTTCTGCATCGAAAACGGGTGGTGCACAATCGAGTAAAAATCAAGAGAAGGGGAGACGGGCAGATGGGGGGTGCATGTAGTTTCTTTGCTGCTTACGATAGTCAGAGTCCTTCTGAGATCATGGTCAACATTTGGCATCTATATGTATATATCCATGACGGAGACATATTGATGGAAAACGGAAAAGCCATCCATTGGACTCGAAAACTTGAAACTTGAGCGAAAAAACGATGGCTAAAGGCAACGGAATGTCCGAACAAACAAGGCCTCTGCGCGCCGCCCGAATGACTGCCCTTCAACAGGTCGGTAATAAGTCTGTGCATAGGATGGCGCGGATGCTTTCATTCAAAGCTTTCGTATGAAGTTTTCTCACCATATCTCGTTCCGACAAAAGCATGTTAGCTTCTGGGATCGGAACAAAGACGGAGTGATCTATCCTTGGGTAAGTAACTGGCAGTGCGTGAAAGTGCTCGACCAATCTGCCGTGCCCATCAAGCATCTTGATCGGAAGTTACTAAGTTGTCTTCCGTTTCATCTTTCAGGAAACGTATTCCGGATTCCGCGCCCTGGGTTTCAACCCTCTGATCTCGCTTCCATCAGCCATCGCCTTTCATCTTCTTCACGTCGCATACTGGACTCAGACTTCATGGATTCTCAATCCGCTTCTCGCCGTGAATGTGTCGAACATACACTGGGTAGGTCGACTCTCGTGAAGAGTGGGAAGGAAAGGAAGCGATTTCGCTGTCGATTCTGGACTAACAACATTCGTTCATGATAGGCGAAACATGGAAGCGACACTGAAACCTACGACACGGACGGGAAGTTCGTTTCTGACAAGTTCGAGCGGATATTCGAGAAGTACGATAAGGGTGATAAAGGTGGATTGAACTTTGGCGATATTGTCAGAATGATCAAGGGAAATCGCAACGTGGTTCGTATATAAGACAAGGACGAGGGCGAAGGGAGAGGAGGGGGGTGTAGGGGGTTTCGTTTTTGTTTTGCAAGGTTGTGAAAACTTGACTACTGATATATCCGACCATTCCACCGTCTCCAGCTGGATCCGATCGGATGGTAAGCGGACATATCGCCCTTCTCCATGCGGAGCTTTTCTCATCAATTGTTCACACGCTGAAAACTGCTTCGAACTTCAAACAGGATCTTTCAAGTTTTTCTCTGGGGTTATCTGTGGCTTCTGTGTGCTGACGCCCAAGGAGTTGTAACGAAGGAAACTATTCGCCGACAGTATGATGGGTATGTTATCGAGTGATGAACTGGTTTTTGAGCTCGCGGTGCATGTTTCGTTTTCTGAGCGAGTTTTCTTGCTTTAAATCTTGGGAATTCGAAGCTCCCTGTACGAAGAAATCGAGAATAAGCGAAAGCGGGGAGAGAAGTTGCCTATCTGGCGCGGGGGGACTGGTTTCTTTTGAGATTGCGAGTTATCCTTTTCCTTATTCAGTGCTTGCAATTTTGGAAATGTCTGTTTGCAAATCTTGTACATTGTATATGTTGCCAAAATGGATATAGGTTGACAAAATGGGTATGGGTTAAAAAAACGGAACTGTTTGCGAATGGGGGATGGCTCATATGGCGATAATTGCAAGGTGGTTAGTTATTCACGACAGATATACAACAGGCCGACAGAATTTGGGGGGGAAAAATAGCATGGATTTGATAAAGTGAGCTGGCAGAATATACATGGGAATTTCTGAAGTGAGGTAAAGAAAAAGCGCACGTTGTCACATCCTTGACCCAAAGGTGGAAGTCATTCCTTCGGCACCTAGCAGTCTCACCAAATATACATGCACTCAGTATGGACTGAAAGTAGGATTGCACCCAAGACCCTGCCCGAGGTCCTGCCGCTGATATGGAGATTTTGGCGATCTGAAGACATGCTGACCGCTCAATACAAACGCGGAAAGGTGTCACAGCGGGGTTTTGGGAGTTTTTCGGTCTCAGCATTGAATCCGCCATTCCCCACATGAGGCTCAGAATCAGTTCGTCATAACCTCTCCAAACAACCAACGCAACAGCTTGGGCAGATTCAATGGGCGGGAAAGGCTTCCTAGCTACAGTCGATAGCAATGCTGGCGCGTGTCAAAGTTGGAAATGGGTTTAGCTCATTTCTCGCAATTTCCTTCCGCAAGACCTTCTCTTCTTTACTGACATAAACAAAAACCCACGTACATCAGTTTGCAAAGGTAGAGAGGCCTAAACTATCTAAAGCTAGAACAATACTGGTATGGTATCCGATATTTCAATATCATCAGAAGTAAATGCTCGCCGAAGATTGAATTTGGTGACGAGCAAGAGCACACCATTGCGGTGGAGCCGTATTTGATAGATTGGAGTTTTGAACAGATATGAATCTGGCCCTCGCGCGGTGAGGCGCGACTTTTGCGAATGAAACGACGAAACCCCCAAAGCGACCGACACTCTCCCAAACAAAAGACGAAAACCCCAAAGCGACCCACACTCTCCCAACGGACGGACAAAAAGGGATATAACGTCGTCGCCGAAGACCTAGATTGGAAGGAAAAGGGAGGAAGCTGAGAACACCTGAATCGAATGAAAGTCAAGGGAGAAGGGTCAGTGCACACGTCACCGCCGTCAACGCTGGCTTTCATCCTGTGGGTGGAATGAAGGACAACGGGAATGTGGTTAGCGCGCAACATGGCAACATGAAGCACTTCAACATACCTGAACCACGCGGAGAAAGAAATACGGAATTCACCACTGAGCGAAGGGTCGGGTCGGAGGCAGTCATTCCGTGTGGGGAGACTCGGCGGTGATCGTCGGTTGGAGAGAGGTTGGAGGGATCAAAGTGGATAGGAGGAGCGGAGCGAGGAGGAGGAAGACGCGACGATTCCCGAATTTAGGAGGGAGGAGCGAAGGTGAGGAGGCGGCGACTTGGGCAGTCATTCCTGCGAGAAGGTGGATGGTGCGCGAGATTCCTTTATAGTGAAGGGGAAACAAGTGGGAAGGGAGGAAGCACAAATGAGTTACTGCTGAACCCAACGACTCGTACCTCAAAAAGCCTGAACCAAGATCTCACCCAACCCTACACAAAGCAGCAACCCACCGGACCTTATTCTCAGGCGGACAGACGACGGGAGGAGAAGCGAAGAGATCGAGACGATCCAAGGCGGTGGTGGCGGCAGAGAGCGAGGTCAAGGGAGAGTCGGGCATAGCAGCAAAGATCTCCCAGTCCGGTTCGAGAGCGTTGAGAAGGGTGCGGTGGGGGACAAGTGTCGGAAAAGTGCCAAAGTACCGATCATAAGGTGAAGATGGGGGGAATAGGCGCGAAGAGGGCCTTTTTTATACTCTTATTTTTTTTTGCTCCTCTCTCCTCCACCTGACTCTACCTCTTGGCTACGCCATGTCCGACCGACAATAGGAGGTGTTCAGTTTTGGATTTGAATTTCAACTTCCGACTGTGCGACCGAACGGAGTGTGACCGAGTGTGCGGGGGTCGTGCGGGGTGGCCGGATTTCCTATAAAGGTCAAAATCCCCCTAGCAAAAAGATAGACCTGCTGACCCGCTATTCGAGCGCCACTCTCCGGGGGTCTCAGCTGCTTCTGAGAATAGTGATTCTGTCCGTGGACACCCGTCCGCCGTGCCTTCTTGCTGTCGTTCTCTCCCATGCTCGACACGGCAGAGCTGTTTCTCCCTGTACTGACCTTCCCCCATCCACTGCGGGCGTCCATTCTCCCAGCGCAATAAAGTACTCTTTGGGTGTCCTGTCCTCACTGAAAGATAGTGGACCTGAGATTTTGTTATGCTCAAACCGACACAAGGTGTTGAAAGAGACAGGTGTTTATCCTCATATTCCGACGGCTGTTCTGCTGGGATGGAGCTCAGAGTTGTTCCCATGAGCTTGAAGCGCGATCCAGGGCATCATCAAGTACAAAGAAGGCAAGCTAGATAAAAGTCGAGGTCAAGCGCGGACGTTGGGGTTTGAATGGGGACGAAATTGCATGTCAGCGGGGCAACGAAGTTGGGTTGCACTTGTAGTGCGACAACGGTTTTGTCATGCTGAGGCTCTCGAGAGCGTTAAGTCACTCCTTCAAGCTAATGTAGCTGCCGGCCATGATTTTGTTGTGCTCAAAGAGAAACCAGTTCTCGAAAAATAGGCGGGTTTGGTGTTTTGTTCGGAACGAGTTTTTGTGAAAATGGCTCCTTCAGTTCCACGGATCGTCCTAGGGAGCTTGACGCTTATGCCTGGGCATCCAAAAGGTCCAAAGGGGCATGGTATATAAAATTGGAGCTCAAGCTCGGAAGTCGGGGTTGGAATTGCACCGAATTGCATGTGGGCGGAGGAACACTGCCAAGGTGCACTGCGATGCGACAACAGTGTTTTGACGTGACGGGTCTCTACGGCGTTGAATCAAGTCTTGAATGCTGATGTAGCTGCTGCTGGATAGTTTGGCTTTGATTCTCACGCTCGTCCAGCTGCGTCCATGTGACCTTGTTGCCAGCACTTGCAGAATTGCAGTTGTATGGTCCTAGGATGTTCCCGTATCTTGACGTAGTATTCTGGAACCTTGAGGTGTGGAGAACTATCAAGCATCAAGCTCCCAATATACCACGTTAAGACACTTAGGCATCATCGGACAATGGTAGCCGTTGGTCCAAGGTCGGTCCAAGAGAGAGATTGGTGTGCTCGTTCACATTAAAGGGTGCTGTCGTCATTGCACTTCTATCTAGACTACTGCATTTTCCGATCCCGGAGGTTTATTCATCCCAGAGAATGCCTGCAGTAATCGTTGTAGTTCTCAACACGAGATGTCCAATGACGGTGATGTTGGAGTATACGTAGGTAAATCTGCCTGATATCGTCTTTGAAATCAGCTCCTCCATTTTCATACCAACGAAGATGAAAAACATCATAACATAACCGTGTAACTTTCACAACTGATTTCCGCCATGGTTGATACCGGTCAAGTGCTTGTCTGAGTGCCAGTGTATGAAATGCACTTGTGCTGCTGTTTGCATTCGATTTACGCCTTTGTTCCTTTGCTGCGGCGGCGCAGCACCAACGGATTTTCCGCTGGTTGTGGTTCCAGTATGGAAACCATGGACCCAAGGCCTCCGAATTTCGAGTCCTAACAGCAACAACGGTCTCTCTGGTCGTACTCTTACGCGATATATTGCCAGCCGCTTCTTGACCCACCGCTTCTTCCTTTCGACACCGCATCCTCTTCGCGAACCGCCTTAGACAAGACTTGTAATCTTGACACAATCCAAGTCTTTTCCTTCCCTCCCATTGTCTCCACAGCTCTTCGCATCGTCTTCCACGACATCTCTAAAGTGGCGCCAGACTGCACTCGCCTCTGTGTAGAAACCCCCCGAAGCCCTTATTCCGGTGCTGGGATGGTGTCCGGTGTGTGCGCTGATCACGATTCCAACTTGAATGATGATTTGGTGTCCAAGCACGTCAAACCCCTCCTCGTCCACCATCAAACGTTCACATGGTAGAAGTTGATGGAAGATTGCTCCGTCCATTTGTCGTGGACCATGTGCTGTAGTAGTTTTTCCCAGGTTGAAGTCGTCGCCATAAGAAGACCCCCTTTCCATGACCCATTAGTTTCTTTGGCATTAGTGTCTGTCTTTCTGGCAAACAGTGCGTTGAATATGTTGCAGCACCCCCCCCCCCCCGGCCCCCGCGCGCGCACAACTCCTCCCAGAAGTTCATATGGCAAAGATTGTTTCTTCCACGACATTTCTCCACTGGGCCTGAGGCTTCCGCACTTCTCACATTGTCGTTTCCTGGATGGGGAGAAAGAGAAACCAGTGAAGAAAACCGACACCCATTTCTGCCATCGGATAGCGTACTGGATGATTGAAGTTTCGAATGCGCGTGGAATACAAAAAAATATATTGATTTTTGTTTATTTTCTTGTTTACTTGTTCTGCCGGATTCATCTTATGTAAGGCACCAAATATTTAGAAACCCTATGTGACATTACCCTTCTGACAAACGACATTTTCCGTACTTTGATGTTCGGACGATTTTGTGCGCTCTTTTGGAGACTATGGTGGGGGCAATATCTTGTAAAATGTTCTGAACATAGCCGCATGCAGAAACTCTTCATCAATATTACGCTCTGGGACCAGCAACGTGCGCTCATGAATAAATGCTGTTGCATGATACATGAGCGATTCCGACACAGTATTCTAGCCGAGCGGTGTTCATCCGAAGAAGAATCGTCCAGGACAACAGATATGAAGGCAAAATCGTTACGACACCGTTGTGCATGCTGATATTCAATGTTCGTCGTTCTGTGGAAATCGGTATTGGATGTTTCCAGACGGCATTTGATTGCTCTGTGTGATTCTCTAGAATACATTTGAACGAAAGCAGCAACTACGCACGGCCAAGCACGGTTCACATCTTATACCTCTCCAGAAGGCGAGGCGATGGAGTAATGCGCAAATCATGCTGCACAAACAAGGAAACAAACGCACAACGTTCGAGGAACCCACCACATTGCTGCCAGACCACTGTGAACCCGACCAAACCTCTCATGCATCTAATGCAGGCTAGCATATCACGAAGGTGATATACATACACATATAGCTACTGTGGAATCTCCTCCACACCCATACAGCCGTCAAATCCCTCGCTTTTGACGAGGAAGTTAAGGAAAGCAGAAAGGCTCAAACCAGCCAAACAAGAGGGGAAGTCCCGAATAGCTCGCGTACGAAGCATGGAAGAAGCCCCAATCATGTTCTTCCCACCTTCAGTATCCTTTCCCTCTCACTCGCTTTATCCTCTCCTCTCCTCCCATATCCCTCCTCTACCACTCCCTTACCCCTCCTCAAGTAATACTTGCCAATGACGGAGCTGATCTACGCAATCGAGCCGGCTGATCTCCCAGTACCCACTCCACGGATTAGATCTCCCAAAGTTTACTTCCCGACCACGTCGCCTTTGTTTCCTTCCCTTCGCAGGTCTTTCGGTGCTGGTCTTTCTCCTTCCCCTTGCGTTCTTCTGCAAGGACTGGAAAACAAGGTGAGAAGGGCTGTCCAAGAGCGTGGCGCAGGGTGGCGAGGAACATTGATTGGCCAAATCCGGAAAGACTTGTACACAAACGATTCGTTGGCTCAAGCAAGCTAAACCCCCCCCCTCCATCTTCAAGCAAGGTCTCGAAAAAGCAGCGTTTCGCCCGTGAACCTCTTCTTGCAGCTAAGGTGTGTGACGCCGTTCTCCGTCCAAAACCCCCACGACTTCGACCCGTCGCCAGCACCGGGAAGACGTGAGCGTGTTCTCTTTTGACGTTTGAGGATCATAGTGACTCACGCGTTTTCGTGTCATCATCTTCCCCTTCTCCCACTTTCAACTCCATCACCATCTGCCTTTGCGAATCGAAATAACCAGACACCCCCCCGACTTTCGTTCCTCTTCGATAAGCAAAAAAAACTATGGGTCTATCAATTTCCAAACTGCTCCAAGGTCTGTGGGGCAAGAAGGAAATGCGTATATTGATGGTCGGTCTCGACGCCGCCGGTAAAACCACCATCTTATACAAACTCAAGCTCGGTGAAATCGTAACTACCATCCCTACCATCGGTTAGTGGTTCACGAAACGCGTTTGACGCGCCTTTTATCGCTGTTCGCACTGAATTTGTTACCCTGTGCACCTCTTTTTTGAACAACTTCTATGTTGTGCTTTGACTACCCTATGGACTGCATACTACTCTCAGACAAAGCAACAGCACAAGGTCTAACGCTTTCTTCTCACAATTTGACGCTTCTTAGGTTTCAACGTTGAAACTGTCGAATACAAAAACATCAGCTTCACAGTATGGGACGTCGGCGGTCAAGACAAGATCCGGCCCTTGTGGAGACACTGTACGTATCACTTTGACCTAGATTCTGAAGACAAAATGCATGGATTCGTGACTGACTGGACCTCTTATTACCTCCTTCCCTGACACGTCATCTGCAGACTTCCAAAACACGCAAGGTAACTCTCGCTTGCATTTGTAATTTGTCAAGTGTTCACCTGTTCCTGAAAGACGCATTCTCATCAAAACCTTTCCTCGAATAGGCATCATCTTCGTGGTTGACTCCAATGACAGAGATCGTATTGGTGAAGCCCGCGACGAACTGCAACGCATGCTGAACGAAGATGAATTGCGGGACGCCTTGTTGCTCGTGTTCGCCAACAAGCAGGATCTGCCGAACGCAATGAACGCCGCTGAGATCACCGACAAGTTGGGGCTCCACTCCCTGAGGCAGCGGAACTGGTACATTCAGGCGACGTGTGCCACCTCCGGGGATGGGTTGTATGAAGGTCTTGAATGGCTCAGCACCAACTTGAAGAGGAAGGTGTAATGGGATGAGGGTGGTTTTATACGGCTTACTCTAGGTACACGGGAGGGTTGGGGCGAGAGGGGCGGGTTCTCTCCTCGTCGTTGCATACCGATGGGTTACCCTTTTGCTCGTGATGGACAAGTTGATACCAAATGATGTTGCAAGTAAGAGGGGAGAGAGAGGGTTCATGGGGTATTGTATGTGGAGGTTGGCGCTGGGGAAGTGCCGTGATGTGTTCATACTAGGGTTTTTGTTTGCAGAATAAACCTTATTGAAAATCACATTCTGTACGATTCCTTTGAGTCTAATGGTGTTCTTCAGGCTTTTCTGATTTCTCTCTTTGGCTGGCTGGAGCGTGAATCCACTTTAAAGTCAGGCATACAAGCGGATCTGAAGCAGATCGAAGAAAAGGCGACAAGCTGCTCCTCATAGAACTCAAACCGATCATCAATCTCTGGCACATGTCCGTTTTCCTGGGTGTGGACAGATGAGCGCAAATGTGGAGGAGCTGAAAGAAAACCCGTTGGACTTGTTGGACGTTGACTGGTTCACGGGGCCTTTATATCCTCTCCAGTTCAAGTTCACATACGAGAATCCCGAGTCCGTCAGTCCTCTCTGATTCTTTTTGGATTCAGGCTGAGGATGAGGTCCACAGAAACAAGAGCGGTTAGACTTCGGTAAATTCAAATAATTCAACTTCGAAAATGCAGGTTTAGAGACTGTGGACACATTGTACGACCTGATTCCAAACTCAGCTGGTTCCCTCCACACCCCAACGCTCTGCGACTTACGACCAGTCTACGACTCCACAGTTTTGCAAACATGGTAATCCCTGCCGCGATGTTTTCTAGAAATGGCCGCAAGTGTAATACTAATTTCGTCGGGCATCTTTCTGATCATTGTTTACAGAGTGCACGGGGCGGGAACGAGTACAGCATTACTGGCAAGGACTTGAACGATCTGGAGGCGACTCTGAACCGGATTCAGATGCACAAAGGTTCGTTGAAAAGACAGTTTTCTATAGTCAGCGGCATCAATGTGAAGACTGGACTGACCGTTGGGAACCCTCTTTGTCTCTGAAGGTGTGCAAGGTGTTGTCATTGCATCTCACGAAGGAAACGTCGTTAGAAGCACTCTGGACAACATTCAATCAACACAGGTTTGGCTGGTTTCTTTCCGTCACCATTTCCACCTTTGGATAATTACTGGGACATTTGTTCTGCAAGCTTTTTGTGCTTTCTGATTCTTATCCAGCAACCAAACCTTCGTACCGCTTCTCACTGCTGTTTACTTCAATTGCACCTGTAGTACTCCACCCTCATAACACAGCTGGCATCTCGGTCCAAAACAGTAGTCCGTGATCTTGACCCTGAGGTATTTTGAGAGCGTCTCTGTGCCAACTTCCGTTCCACGGTCATGTTGTAACTCCTCCTCTTTTTCGGAATGTGCGGGGGTGTATCCATCATAGGACGATTTGAAGTTCTTTCGCATAAGATCAAAGAAGTCCGAGGCAAGTTGCATACTCCATATTTGTCATTCAGATTGCGACATTCCTTTCCTTCCGAGCATGATGCTGACTTGAGTCCTCTTTTTCTTGCCCCGCTTCTCAATCTTGTTGGACGAACAGATAATGGTGGCCGAAAGTAAGTACTTCAGATTGAGGGGGTGATAACGGGATCGAAAATGAGAAGGGAGGGGAAGGCATTCCCCATGTTCATAACTCAATGTGGATTGCTAATCTTTGCTCTTCTTTCAACGCAGCCAAACCCTATTTATTGATCGTCATCCAGAATCCGAACGAACTCTGAGAAGGCAATCTTTGCGATCCCATGCATCATCACACTAGTTTTACATAACAACATAGCAACATCGTTTGTACAGATAATGGGTTCAAGGATGGAAATGATGCTGTCGGGACTATATTCAAGTTCACAACCTTGTAAGCTGGAAAGCCGTAAAGAACATCATTATTGATTATATTAAGCTCATTCTCGAAACTTCACCTACGCCCCGTACCGTTCACGATATTTCCGGATATCCTCGACAACGTGTTCATATTCCTTCCCCCCGTCTTCACTCAGATATTCCATAATGTCCTCCAGCTTTACGATAGCAATGACAGGAATATTGTATTCCTTTTCTATCGCTTGTATGGCCGACAAATCGCTGGTAGGTTCCACCCCACCCGATTTCTCCTGACGATCCAGAGCGATCAGAACACCCGCCAACTCCGCGCCGGCCTCCTTGATCAGGGCGACGCTTTCCCTGATCGCGGTTCCCGCTGTGATGACGTCGTCAATGATGACCACCTTTCCTTTCAACGGGCTCCCAACGATCGATCCACCTTCACCATGGTCCTTCTTCTCCTTACGGTTGAAGGAGTATGGAGCGTTGACCCCGTGCTTGTCTGAGAGTGCAACGACTGTTGAGGATACGAGGGGAATGCCTTTGTAGGCAGGGCCGAATAGAACATCGTATTGGATCCCGGAGTCCACTAGTGCCGCAGCGTAGAATTGGCCAAGCTGGGTCAGTGCTTTACCCGTGTTGAAAAGGCCTGCATTGAAAAAGTATGGCGATACACGGCCGGACTTGAGGGTGAATGAGCCGACCGTCAGCACCTGGTGGAAGAAACCAAACCGCATTTGAATTTCCTTCAGTGATCCGATTCTTGAACAAGAGTAATGCGCAGAGGTTCAGACGACGACCGAAGAGAAAACCAACCTTTTCCGAGAGGGCGAACTCGATGAAGCGCTTTTGATATGGTTTCAACCCCATTTTTGCCAACGCTGTCTTGGAACACAAAACCCCAAAGTAGTGCAGCTGCAGTATGGTCGGACGACTCAAAGGCCGGGAAAGGAAGAAGGCAAAAGACAACACCAACCACACGGTACGCGGAGATTGAAATGTCCTTTCCGTCCCTCATATGATTGTATTTCGGGCTATGGAAATACTCACCATGGCGTAACTATACATTGAAATGACAGGTTGTTGACTCAAAAGAAGAAAACGAAAACCTTTGGACTCCTGGTAAAATGAAAATTGCCGTTGAAAAATATAGCGCAGCGTGCTGTTACCTTTTCGGTCCGGGATGCAGTGTATCGGCATAATGTGTTCAGCATCATGGGCTAGATCCTTGCGACCATAGTGTTTCCTGAAAGTCATGTTTCTAACTTGGTCGTGACATCCTTTCGTTCACCATCTTTCTCGAGAGTAGAGTACTTCCGGGGCATTTTGCAAAGCCGAAGTTTCCTGATATACGTCGTTCTTCAAGCGATCTTTGCATATCTCGAGTTCGGAACGTTCTTCTTCGTCTGTGCTATCTTCTACTTGATATTGAAGAACACGACCACTGGGACGAAAAGTTCCGATTCTGCTGGAGAGAAGAAATCGGCTTATTCTGTCTTCAACAAGGATTTCAAGAGGATCGACGGATCGATTACGGCGGAGACATTTGAAAACGAGATTTATCGGCGAATGTATTGATCCTGCCTTTTTCAGATTTTTGGCAACATATCAGACACAGGATATCTTCGTCACAGGTGAATGGCGAATGGGCCGTTTTCAACTGCTATTTACTTCGGAGATAGGTTTGGTCGGATGGTGGTGGGGGGGGGGCGGTTCGTCCGGATGGGGAGTGGCTCTGACTCACGACGACTCAATTTTTTTGTGCGGTGCTGCCGAAATTATCGATGCAAGACAGATTCCAACCAACCATGCTCGTTACCACCGCAAGACGCTTGCTCGCGAGATCCTTGTCGACATCGGGGAGGGTCGTACCCCCATACTCTCTGAAGACCGGTGGCGACTATGTCGAATTTTCGGACCCTGGCGCGTTGGAGGTGTTAGAGCACGACGACTTGCTGCTGGATCCGTGCTTTCTGAGCGAGGAGGAACATGATACCCTGAAGGCAGGTTGCATTCAGAAGCTGGCAAGGCTGTGTCGTGGACCGTACGTTGAAACCCATTTCGACGGCGTGATCAGGTATTTCAATGCGAATTCTTTTCCTGTCCACACATTGAGTATGTCTACCCCCATATCTACATACATCTAACAATGTCCATCGTGTTGCTGGCTTCAAGAGGATACAAAGAATGCACGGTCTCGTCTTGGGCACTTTCATCCTCTCCCAACACCGCCAACACTGATGACGACAAAATCCTACGGATATTGGAACGAGCAAGACAATCTCTTCGAACATGGACAAAGAACGATATTCCGTTCATTTCACCACATATTCTCGAGCTTCGAGAGGGTAACAGCGGGATTGGTCCTCATGTTGATAATGTGAAGGTAGGTACTTATCGACTGCATTTCACCAACCGTCATAGAAAGATTCTGATTGCCGTTTCACACTCCAATGACAAGGCTTCAGGAAACATTGTTGCAGGGTTATGCCTGATCTCGCCGGCCATCATCATATTCCGTAGAAAAGATAATCCACAACAGTACATACGTGCTCTACTACCTGAAAGAAGCCTCTATCTCCAAAGGTTAGTGTCCGTATGCGATAGGTGACCGGTGTGCGAGCAGATCTTCTGATGGGATTACTATCTGAATTCTTCAAATCCAGGAATGCGCTTCGATACAGCTTCACACACGAGATTCCTGAAGATCGATCGCTGCATAGTTTCCGAGGCAAAGAAGTTCTGAGGGGTCGACGTATTTCGATTATGTTTAGAGATGAGATGAAAAAATCGTAAACGGAAATCTAAATGTCAAGTCTGGGAACGAACCCCCGAAGCACTCTCGTGACGATGCGTAATACAACGTTGCACAGCACATTGTTTTTGAATTGGTTCGGGGCAGTGTTTCCGCGTTCAGACGAATTGAATTGATAATGACCAACGAGATCGTGGTCTCGGCGGAAGACTCTGGGGTTAAACTGCACAAGTATGTAAGGAAGTACTTCCCGCTGCTAGTCCCGTCCAAACAACAGTGCCACACAGCCTTCAAACGACAGCAAGTTCTGGTCAATGGAAACCCGGTGTCCGAGACTTATACTGTTGTCGAAGGTGAACGGGTCACCATGCTCCGTCCGAAGGAGGATGTTGACCGGGCGCGAGACTTCATCAAAGTTGAAGTGAGGTGATCCAATGACAAAGAAATCTTTGAGGTTTCACTTTGAAAGGACTGTTTTGCTAACCTAACTTCTACGTCAGGTATGCTTTGAGAACGACGATGTCGCCATAGTATGGAAACCCAGCGGCGTCACACCCAACAATCAACCAAGCAAGACCTTAGAGGTAGCTCTCAAATACAACCTGAAGGTGGAGGGCGAAGGGTTCTCTCCAGTGGTCGTGGGGAACTTGCTCGATAAGGCTTCGAGTGGGTTGGTTCTGTGCGCGAAGACGGAGGTCGCCAAATCAAATTTGGAGGCTGGATTATCGAACGGGACGGTAGAAATGAACTGTCGGGCGATATGCCACGGAAATATTGCACAGTCTAGGGGGATTGAAGTGGGATCGGAGTTTTTGATCGAGGAAACAGTGCAAGGTACCTAATCTTCCTCCAGTCGAAGAATGAATATCTTGCAGCATACAATTTGATTATCCTAATGGACTCATTTGCATTTCGCAGATCATCCTGCAACGACGCGGTGCAAAGTTGTGTCGCTTTCAAGGACGAGAAATACAGAATCTGGGTGGCTGTCGACAGTCGATGTCACCCCCGTCATCTTGGCCCCAGCTTCTCGTGCACAAGTACGCGTTCATTTGGAATCGATCGGCCACCCGGTCGTCGGCAGCACCAAGCACACATTGCCGATCAAGGGAAGCGACAGGAATCTGTTTCTCGCGCTCACGAAAATCAAGGTCTCGTCCCAATTTTCCGAAACCTCGGATCCTATCGTCGTAGAGAAGGAGGAACCGGCAAAGTTTCAATCTTTGCGAGACAAGGAAGAGAAGTTTTGGAAAAAGCGGATGGAGGAGGATTTGGAGGTCGTGCAACGGGAAATGATGAAAACGGGGGAGAATTCGTTGCAGGCTTCGGGGGATATAGATATCGACACCGTTTCAGAGAAACCAGTCGCATACATTACTGGTAAAGCGGTATGTGTGCATGTTGAAGGCGAGTCTTTCCTTTGTCACGAGAAAGAAATCATTTACAAGGACGGTCACTTCACTTCCTTCAAAAGGAATTCTGTGGGCTTACTTTCAGGGTCTCACCAGCGGTCATGATTCCTCGTCGTGGTACGGAAACTCTGGTGAACGCCGCTTTGGAAGCTCTAAACGGAACGACATCCCCACGGATACTTGACTTGGGAACCGGTTCCGCATGTATCATCGTAACTCTATTGCGACATTTTCCGGACTCTGCAAGGGGCGTTGCGCTCGACATTTCGCCCGAGGCGCTTGAGTTGGCCCGACAGAATGCGGAAACTCACGGACTGTCTGGCAGACTCCATCTCATTCAAGGATCGTTCGAGAATGTGAGCGATGCGTTGTCGAAAGCACAGGTTAATGGCCCTTTCGACTTGGTGGTAAGTAATCCACCTTATCTCACCGCCAAAAGTTCGCGTGGTTTCGAGGGCCGCTTTCTCAAGAACGAACCACATCTGGCGCTGTTCTCTCCGGGTCAAACGGGGCTGGAGTGTTATGAAGAGATTGAACGGGGGTTGAGAAGGGACTCGGAGCTTGTGAAGGTAGGAGGGTGGCTGGTTCTGGAGGTTGCCCATGGGATGGGAGAGAGGGTTAGGAAGGTGTATGAGGCAAATGATAAGGACATTGGTGCCAGTGGTTGGACGTTTAAGAAGGTTCTGATGGATGAGAACGGATTGGAACGATGTCTTGTATTTCAAAAATGTGCAGTTGACACCACATGAAAATACATTTCATCAATCGGGAAGAATTCTGAACTTTTTTTGGATTGACTCATCTCCCGACTCACTCACGGTGATAATGTCGTCGCGTTTCGAAACGCGTCTCAATCATATGGCAAGCCAATAAAGAAGCCCTTGCGCGTAACAGATTTTATCTTCCTTTGATTGATCAGAAAAATTCCTTGCTCTTAAAGATTGGGACAACAAACAAATAAGGCAAGTGAAGGCAAGGGACGCGACATGTTGGTCAAACACGATTATTCGATTATCAAACTTGGCACAATTTACAAGAATGACGCGTTCTACCTCGACTAACAACATGACACCCATTATGGGGTATCCCAAGTCCAAGACCGAGACCGGTATGGGGAGCATTTTGGAAAAATGACAAGTTCATATCGCAAATGCGCAAATGCAGATTTGACGCGTTACTAACATGTTTCTGAAGTTCCTTACATTCCTCATGATAGCTTGTTCGCGCCGACGAGAGTGGCAGTCCGGAAAAGCGATGCAATCCCTGCTAAAAAGTTCCACGACATCCAAAATCTGGCTTCAGAAATGAAAGAAAAGGAACGATTACGGCAGAGGTTGATGGATGAAGTGAGTTCGATGGGAAACGCGGCCTTTCAAAAACGCGGGTTGAGGGGAGGGGGGCTGGTCAAGCGCGTTAATGAGGGGGGGACGCGAGCTATTTCGACCTGTGCTAAAAACAACTTTTGCATTTTCAGAAAATGGAACTGCATCATAAGTCGCTCCAAAGGATCCAGAGATGGGAGAATACGATCATGGGTCAGCGGAAACGGAGACTTGCTGCTCAAGCGGAACGACTGAGGATTGCAGAGGTGTGGGGCATTTGATACCCTTGTGATTTCACGCATCACCACCTTCTGCGTTGCTCGCGAAATGTAGCGACACAGGGATTATTTTCTCATCATCACACCATTGAAACATGGTTGATTCTTTTTGCTACATGTTCTACGCGGCAAATCCAGGAAGAGAAGCAGAAAATCGATGCAGCTTGGGCGCAAGTTAGGAAGCAGGAACGAGACGACGCTAATGAGCGTGCTGCGAGGATGATATACTTGCAGCGGCCTCGCGTCAAGCAGGTTATGTCCAAACTACTGACGTCAACCATTCTGCAGGTGAGCCCTCATGCCCTTGATCCTATGGTTCCTCATGTGTTTTCAGATTCTCAAAATCGACATCTTGCAACAAACCGTCCACCCAGGAACGTGATGAACAAATACAGTACAAAGAACAACGTGACCAGATCGCCAAGATGGCAAAAAGATTGGAAGACCTCCGACTCATGAAAGCTCTCTACGACGCCGATGTCGCGGAAGAAAAGAAACAGCGACTGCGACGTGAACAGAACGAGAGATTGGCGGATTTCTTGCAGGACCAGGTCAAGAATCGCCATGTTCAAAAAGCGATTGAAAAACAGGTATTCGTTTCAGATGTGGAGCCTCGGGTTTTCGTTCCTTTGTTGAACGGTCAGAAGAAAGGCTCATAGGGTTCTTTTTTCGTGTGCGCAGGTAGAAGTCAACAATTTCAACAGGGAGAGGGACAGAGCCAAGATAGAAATGGCCGAGTCGCAGCAGGTCGAGCGGATCGAGCGGCATCAGAAGAAAGAGGAATTGAAGAAGAGTTTGGACCAGCATCAGCTTGAAGCGAAGGTTGGTTTCTCTGTCTGAAACTATTGTTTTGGTATGGAGTCTCAAGCGAATCACTAATAATGAGATTATCAACCCGCGTCTCTCAAGCAAATTGTCGCAGACAAGAAACAGGAAGAGGAGAAACTGGCCGTCATGAACGAATTCTTCAATAGTATCAAGTTCCAGCTTGCCGAGAAACAGAAGGAAAGGCAACAAGCTAGCATCAAGTGAGCTTCCACTTGATTAGAACTGGACTGGAGGGGTTCGCGACTGTCCGTTTACGGATAATGTGTGAGGGCATCGAGATTGCTACTCACAGTCACCTTTTCCAACTGCACGGTTTTACAGAGATAGAGAATCGGCCGTCGAAAGAATCGCACCTTTGCAAGTAGATCTGCACCGGCAGAAAGAGGAGAAGATGTCCGAGTTCCTCCACCGCCTGGAGCACGCCTACGATGGTGTGTACGAACGCAAAGAAGCACTCAAGAAGGCCGCGAAGTTGAAGGCCAACAAAGAGCAGGATGCGTATCGCTTGAAGAAGGTTTGTTCTCAATCCCAGATTAATGAATTACTTAGAAAGAGGGAAGAAAGAATCGTAACCGTTTCTCGGATGACGAAAATTATACAGATTGGCGACAAGGCCGTTGCGCAGACTTTGGTCAAGGAAGATGGCCTCCGAACTCGACGCATGTATGAGGAGGAAGAGAAGAAAGAAATCGAAAAAGCGGAGAAGGAGCAGGAGGCTGTGAGAGAAAACAAAAAGATGATGTTCAAAGTCTACGAGGAAGAAATGGTATGTCATTGTTCATTATGGACTCATTCGACCCCTCCCAGATCCCTGTTAGCTTTTGAGTTGACTGAACCCTTCCTCGAATTGTTGTCCACTTCCAGAAACTGGCGACAGAAGCCAAAAAGAGAGCGAAGGATCTGGAACGGCTCCGGCACGAGAAATCGATTGCCAAACAGATGGCGGACGATGATACTTTTGAGCATTTCGCCGTGGAACTCATGGAAGAGTGGCGATCTCAAGGAAAGGACGTTCGACCGATCCAGAAAGTCATTTATCAGAATCTCCACAGCAGCTGAAGGCAGGATGCTCTTTGAGACTTTTTTGTATTTATGGAAACTGACGGAATAAAAATAATGTGCCCCCAATAAGAACGGGAGGAACAAAGATCCGAGACGCGTACGCTGTCTCCTCTGCAGTTACTCTGCAGTCACTCTGCAGTAATGAGCTGAGTAAGGGGTGGAGATTCCTCCCATGCCACACATCCTGCTTCAGTCAAACGCGTTTATAAGCTGAGTGTTCACCTTCCTTTTTTGGGATTTGTGTGTGCAACGAAGAACGTCTAACGTGACACTTTTGACAGGTCTGTTTTCAAAAAAATCTATTGGTTGGTGTCCTTCCTCGACCAATCATTTTCGAGGAATATTGCCAATTTTTATGCAATATCTTGTGACCAGGGTCACCCCTTGCACTCCCTTGCATCTGGCCGTGCACCTTTATAACCAGCGCAATTCTCCGACATCAGTCTTTACTCCCCACTCTCTTCGCTGTGCCTCACCTGCTCAACTCCCCCATTTCTCGCACAATCAGTCACCATGGGTCTCCGTCTCGGCGATGTCGCTCCCAACTTCAAAGCTCACACCACCGGCGGTGAGATCGACTTCCATCAATGGAAGGAAGGTTCATGGGCCATCCTCTTCTCCCACCCCGAGGACTTTAGTAAGTTTCAGTGATATGCGTCGCGTCTTCTCCATTGTCCATCAACCCAATTCGAATAGCGAGTATCCTAACGTTATGCTCCCTCACAAATAGCCCCCGTATGCACAACTGAGCTCGGTCAAGCTGCGAAGCTCGCCCCCGAATGGGAAAAGCGCAATGTGAAAATTATTGGGTTGTCCTGCAACACGCTCGAATCTCACGAGAAGTGGATTGAGGACATCAATGAGACTCAGGTGAGGCATGGTTTAGTGTCATCCGTTGGGATGGTTCAGTCTCGGGGCTCCAGTGCGTCATGGTTTATTTGGAATTGCTCAATGTTGACTTTGTCTCGTTTCCTCAGCACACCAACGTCAAGTTCCCGATTATTGCTGACCCAGACCGAAAAATCGCCACCACCTACGATATGCTTGACTGTAAGTAGTTCATGCAATCGTCGCTTACTCTATTGCAGCCGCGAACCTTATCTTTCTAGACATCGGTTCTGTCCAAACACGTTGACCACTATTCCTCTTTCCTCTCTCGCAAATAGACCAAGATGCCACCAATGTTGACAAGAAGGGTATGCCCTTGACTGTCCGCTCCGTCTTCATCATCGACACCAAGAACAAGATCCGTCTGATCCTCACCTACCCCGCCGTCTGTGGTCGCAACTTCAACGAGATCCTTCGTGTGGTCGACTCTATGCAATTGTGAGTTCACGGTCTAATCCCAACTCTCCACAACATTCAATTTGCCCTTCCCCTTCCAACTCAATCCCCCATATTCTCCCTTGATGCACTATTCAAACAAACACCTGTACGCAACTTACTCACTGAATCCGTTTCTTTGCCATACAGGGGCGACAAGCACCGCATCGCCACTCCCGCCAACTGGAAGGGTCCCGAGGAGGACATCATCATCCACGCGTCCGTCTCCAACGAGGAGGCTGACAAGCTCTTCCCAGGCTACAAGGTCATCAAACCTTACCTCCGCACTGCCAAGATCCCCAGTCAGTAAATATCATTTGTAGACTTATTTTTTTTATAGAATTGATGTGTTTATGTGTATAGGTCCACAAATACCTACAACAAGGACACAAGAAGTTATAATGGCAAATCAACGGTCGCGTCTTTTGTTTATCTGATGGTCGGCACATTGCGGACATGATGATTATAACCGGCTCTGGAACCCACAGCAATACTGCTCGAATTTACACGACATATCCACGCACGCCTACGCACGCACAATATTCCAAATCCCGCTCAGAACGCTGCCGCACACCTCGCCGTGACCGCAGTGCTGACTGCAGTGTGGACTTCGGCCAGACTTCGGCCTGGACTTTGGTGATGGCCCTGGTGATGGCTGCAGAGCAAAAAAAGAATTTGTTCGCGTTTGGAACTCCGTCAAGTCCAAATTTTTTTTGTCCCATTTTTTGTTCATATAAACTCGACCGCGACCTCTAGCGCAACGCCCCCCACAACACATTTCACCAGATGCCACGACGAACATCTCAACGCTCCTTTACTCTCGCTCTCCTGTTCTCCGCCGCCCTCCTCTCCTCCTGTGCCCTCCTCACCATATGTACACCCGCCACCGCGAGTGCCCTACCCCCCACAAATCAACCAAAAAGGGAAAACATTGGAACACGTCCACATTCACTACCAACCGCTGTGGTTGTCGGAGCGGGTCCAGTTGGTCTATACACCGCGGGGAAGTTGGCGAGGAAAGGATTTGATGTGACGATTTTGGAGCGAGAGACGGGGTTCGGGGACAGGTTGGATGTTGTTGTTCTTGAATATGAGGCGGCGAAGGAGATTGGTGAGTGGTTCAACCAGTTGACATGGGATTTTGCCGTCATCCGTTGAGGGAGGGGTTTCAAAATGATATCTACGCGGTTCAAGTCTCCTAATCGACTTTAATCCCTTGGATGTTTCTTTCCAGTCAACAAACACATCCCCCGCCCCAGCTGCATCAACTTCCTTCCAAGCATAGCCCAACATATCCAATGCCTCGACACCACATCCCGCGACCGCATAATAGCCGAAAGCGACGGAATGCTCAACGCCAGAATGTTTACCGAATCCTTCAAACTCCACGATATCCAACGAGCCTTCATTATGGAATTTGAGGAGATCGCGCGGGAACGGGAGAGGCAAAAGCAGGAACAACAACGAGGGAATGCTGGTCCTTCGTCGAGCAGGACATTTGGGAATGTGGAGTTGAAGATTGGCGATTTCCGAACGCAAGAAGAGGCGGCGGGGTTGGTTGATGAAGCGGATCTGATTGTGTGTGCGGATGGGGTGGAGAGTGCGTGTCGGGATAGGTTTATTGAAAGCAAGCCGGTACGGTTCGCACTCGACGACACGACATCGACCTATCCGATCTCGCCTGATGGATATGGGGCCAGCGTCGTGCTCGAGGCATCCGATGTTCCGCCCCAACATATTACATCGATGATGAACACCACGCACGCGGAGACCCTCTGGAACCCTCAGTACCGGTACCGCGGGCTTGTGGGTTCAGACGGACTCCTTTACATGGACTTGGTCATTCGGGGAGGAGAGTATCGCGATATCAAGAACTATATCAGAGACATGGACCCCTCCTCGGACGAATATCGGGCGCACATCTTTCAGAAATTGAGGACGCGCATGAGGAACGGGATGGGGATGTGGCATATGTTGAACGTGGTGGATGGTGCGATTGCGGAAAGGGGGATGTTGAAGATTTTTCCGATTTGGTTGCAACTTCAGCAGAGGGCGGGGTTCGCCAGTCTTCGGAGGGAAAGGAAAAGTGGAGACCAGGTTGTGATTGTGGTTGGAGATGCCGCGATTTCGAGTCATCCATTGAGTGGGGTTGGGTTGAGTTTGGGACTTGAGGTAGCCGACAGTGCACTTTCGTTTTTGGATGCGGATGTGCTGAGGTTGGCCTCATCGCAGTCGACATCGAGTGGGATTGTTGGAGTAGTAAAGGGGTTATTCTCCCCGCATGACCGGCGGAAGGGGACTTTGGAGAACTTGATAATGAACATTAATGGGGCTGCACACAGAATAGCGTGGGAAAGTCGGCAGAAAAGCTTGGATGTTTTGCCACCTGAGTGGTTTCAGAACTGAAAGAGATGCACAGATATAGATACATAGCGCGGTTTGTGAGTCCGTGGATGGATAATAGCAGATTCGATGCATTTGAGCAATTTATGCCCTCCAAATTCACAGCTGGGTTTAAAGAACGTGAGGTGGTAATCTTTGTAAGCTGTTGTAAGTTGGGTGGAGCGAGAGCAGGTCGCCATGTGCTCGTGGGACCCATTTCATTTATTTCCCTCACATGGACCCCGTTCCCGCAAAGACCAAGATCTTAGCTCATATGGAGAGAATTCCTGCCCGTGAAAACAAGTAAAAACACAACGCGAACTGAACAGACCAAGAAATTGAACCAGGCCAAAACGCCACAACGTCGCACGCATTTCCGTCCTTAACCCTTGCAACACCCAAAACCCACACACTCCCGAATCTGAAAGGGCTTTTTTGTCGGTTGCCGTTTCCCACAAGACCGACTTTCTCGTCCTTCTTGCGATCGCACTTTGGATCATTGAAGAAGGGAGCAAAAGAGTAAAACAACAACGACGACGACAACGACGGTGCCAACGAATCTTCGAGATACATCATGGATCAAGGACTTCTCATCGCCTACTCCGCGCTCGGGGTTATGGCTGTCTTGCCCATCTATTTTGGGTCGTTTGCTGGGTTGAAGATTGAGAAGAAGGTAGGCGAGTGAAGAGGGGAAGAGGTTGTTGGGTGTTGTTTATGATCTTGGGTCTGGATTTGGGGGTGTGATCCGGAGGGGGGCTCGTTGGTGGGAGACCAACGCTTCTGTCGCGACCTATCTCGCTCTCCCGAAAATCTGAACTAAACTAAAGCACCCTCTCTCCTCCCCCTCTTTCCTCCCCCCAC
>JADGJF010000163.1:0-31646 GCA_027596845.1 Quaeritorhiza haematococci | reverse complement strand
GGGGTGGGATATGTGGAGTGAATGGTGGGAGGGTGTCCCGTCTCAGATGCAAAAGACCTCACCACAAACCCCCATTCCTTTCTTCTCTCCGCCGACCCTAAAACCACGATTCCTCATTCCTCAGACATTTTCATGTTCCTCGCCCTCCTTCTCCTCGAGCTCCAACAATCCCCCTCCTCAATTCGTAAAGAACCAACCCCCATCAACCTCCACACATGGACATACGACGATATCGTCGTCCTATTTCGTCACATCTACGCGGAAGAACAGTCGAAAGCAAAAACCGAGTCACAATCACATGTTCAAGTGCAGACATCGGAGTCGAGTCCCGATCCCGAGTTGAGTGCGGGTCAAGACATACCGCTGCCACCGACGACAGCCGCTGAGGATTCAATGAAGAATATACATTTTCCTCATCCACATGCGCAACAGCAACCGCTTACCAACAGCGCAGGACACCCCCGTCTCTCTCGAGCCCTCTACCACCTGAATAGGTTCCTCGAAACCGCACCAGCGCATTCGGAATTCTGCGTCAAAGCGGAATGTTGGGGGATCATTTTGAAGCTTGCGCAATTGGATGCGCTGGGGTTACTTGATGGTGGTGGAGAATACGATCGCGAAAGGATAGGGTTCAATGGAGGGAAGGGAAAGGGGGGTGATGGTAGTGGGAAGTGGAGGGATGGAGTGAGGGGGATCAGGCGTGTGAGAGAGTTTCCGTGGATGGATGAGCAAATCCGGAGTCTTCAGGGGGGAGTTCAGGGGTCGCGGCCACGTGCTGCAGGGCGAGGTGGTGAATTCTCGATGAGGCTATCTTCCTCATCCACGGATGTTAACGTCCCGTCGTCGTCGTCGAGTGATCAAGACACGCAACAAACACGCACTCGTATAACCACCACCACCACAGACATGAACAGCAACTTCATCCCACTCCCAACCAACCCCACCGATCGCTTCAACCTCCTCATCTCAGTCGCTAAAGAAATATCCATCCACCGTCGTCATCTCGATACTCACCTCACGACTGTGCGCTGTTGGTCTCCTTTGCGTGTGACGGAGAGTAAAGAGTTTGCGGTTGCGAATGCGTGTTTGAGGAGGATGGCCGAGTTGGGTTTGGCTGTTTCCGTGGAGACTGGAGATTCGGGGAATGGTGGTGGAGGGGGTTGGATGGGTGAAGGGTTGGATGGGAGTGGGTGTGAGCAAGGAAGCGGAGGAAACGACGAAATGGATGAGGATGGGATGGGAGTTGCGTTTACGTTGGGAGCGAGGTGGCCACCGTATCAGTATGAGCTTTCGTGCGGCAATGTTGCGTGCGATCGAGTCATATTCACGAACCACAAGATTTACATTGCGAATGGTCCGAGTCCCCAACCTGACACAGAGCGCGTAGATTGTCAACAGAAGGCGGGATACCAAGCTCAGGACGCTTCTGATTCTGGCGATGGCGATGGCGATGAAGATACGGGTTGGGAGCCCAAAAAACGGAGAAGCACTCTTACAGACAACGAACAGCAAAGTATTGGTATGGACGAAATGGGCGAATTTAATTGGTTTTCGACGTCACCGACAACGACGTCAACAGCAACCTCAGCGATACGTAGTTGGGAAGAATACGATCCGTCGCGACACAGCGGGAAGGAGTCGATGATTTGCACGGGGTGTAGGCTTGTGAGGTATTGTTCTCGGGAATGTCAGAAGGTGGATTGGGGGGAGGGAGGACATAGTGTGGTTTGTAGGGAGTATGCGCGGAGAAAGAGGAATTGAAGGGGAGGTAAGCATGCTGATAAGTCTTTCGTTTTTTGAATTGGACGAGGGGGAAAGGGAGAACTTTCGCACACAAACGGGGGAAGTGAGGAAAGAGGAAAGGGAGGATAGGAGAAAGGCCAAAGTGGAAAATCGCAAGAGGGCCGAAGACTTGATCCGATTTGTACGTAGGAATTGGGAAACTCTGAAGATGCATGGAAGGATAAAGGTTGCATACCCAGATCCATGATTTGTAGATTTCGTACACAAATCAAAAAAAATTTCAGTACACGGTCATCGGAGTTTGAAACTTGGAGATGAACGACTTGCACTTGCACAGTCTAGCTAGTTTTGACCCACAATAAAGACAAGTTGATCTAATCACAAATCAAAATGCTTATAGTGTGAAGTATAAGTCCAAATAATCGCCATTCTTGGTACTAAATTCCACTGCAAAGTCATCACCTGGTATGGCAAAGTCGAAGCCGGCGTCTGCCAACACCTTCACCTTCTTGCAACCCTTACGAAGCTTGACCATCAACTCCTCCGGCAATTTAAGGTCAGCGGTTTTCCCCTCCTCCGTGAGGTGCACATCCTCAAGGTCAGCGGTTTCCTCCTCCTCCGTGAAGTGCACATCCTCAAGGTCAGCGGTTTCCTCCTCCTCCGTGAAGTGCACATCCTCAAGGTCAGCGGTTTTCCCCTCCTCCGTGAAGTGCACATCCATCGGAACCCGAATTAGTTGCATACGGGGGCAACACTCTGCAACATTCTCAATCACCGCCTTGAACTTATCGAACTTTTCCATGATGTGCCATTGGACATCCAGGCGAATGAGGTTCGGTCCGACGGGTCCACGAATGAAATCCACGATGCCATCGACGTCTGGGTCCCCCTTCTGCGCTAAAATTCCGAGGTGAAGAAACTCCAACACGGGACACTGACGGGTGATGAGTTGCAATAACAACAGATCAATGTCCGAACAACCGAGTAAGAAGAGGCATTTCACCCGGATCCCCTGAGCTCAATGAATCGCTTCATCGCACGGATACTTCCAACATGGCAATCCATTGCCCGAAGTGCCTCCAACCCTGTACATGTCTCTGCCAAAACCCGCCACACCGAGTCCGTCAACGGCGTTTGATCTAGGGAAATGGCACGCAGAGCAGAGGAACACCTTCCCAAGTAGCGCGTCAAAGATGGTTCTGGTAACATGGCAGGGAATGTTACGATTTGGAGGCCCGGATGTACAGCATCCGGGAATAATTCATCCGACGATGCATCGACGGATTGCGAGAAACGCCATTTGATTTCCTGGATCTGCGAAAAAACAGTCTCGCCTTTGCCCGATCGTACTCCTGTTCCATCTTCCAAAACCCCGATTCAGCAGATTGCCCCACCCCCTGCTCGATAAATTCAATGACCGGAGGTGTCCCCAACGTCGCTGCATCAGAACCGCCATATCCACGAACCTCGGCAAGTTACGAAGAAATCATCTTGTCAGCCTGGGAAATAAGTCCGGCAAGTGTTCCAGCTGGCAATGCACAAGAGGCAGGTTCGAAAAGTCCAAGTCGATCTGATTTACGAACCGAGAAACATCCCAACCTATCTGGTTCGTTCTCGCTTCAAACAGTTTCGAGACGTATGCGTCGTAGTAGAGCGTCCACTCTCGATTTCGGGCGCGGGCGCCGTAATGAGCTACATGGGTCTGGGGGTATTTCCAGAGGTGTTCTCTTGCAACAATCGACCACGATTTGTTGACAAGGCAGCAGGAAAGCAAATTTTGAGGAGACGTGTACTTGATGATGATTCGCAGGAGCTCTTCGGGTAAGCTCTGGCGCTGCGGCGGATCGTCCGTCTCCAACGTTCCCACCACTGCGCCCCCAGGGACACTTCCATCGTGACGAACCCGGGTAATCAGTCGCTCCTCTTGCTGATTCTTCGTTTCATCAACCTCGTTTCGAAGTCCGGAGAGCGTACTTCTGATCATGTGCCGAGCCTTGTCGAGCAAATCCTGGAGCCAACGAGAATCGAAACGACGTCGACGGTGTCGAAGAGAAACTGCCGGAGAAGACGATGCTCTCTTTCAAGAGCTTCGACTCTTATTTGCAACTGCGTTAACTTTCTCATCGTGGTGTTTTGGACTGGTTTCAAAGCAACCTTGTTCTGGATAAAATGCATGTAGTACAAGAACCAGATTTTCGGAGTTTGAAAGTCAAAGTGGCAAACCAAGCCAGTCACTTGGCAAGTTGGCAACCAGCGAAGAATTATTTCATCAAAGAAAGTTCGCGGGGTCAGAATGGAAGCTTGGCCGAGGTGTCACATCAGAAACTTCCATGTATGGAGTCGAACTCGAAATCAATACAGGTTGATCTTGTCTGAACATCTAAAGTGTAAAGAAGAAGGCCCAGTGGTTGCGAGTCTGGTCCCCCCCACTTGTATCTCAAACACAGGTTTGACATCTTGACTAAATTCCACCCTCGGTGTCTCCACCTGCTGATTCTTCGTTTCCTCAACCTCCTTTCGAAGTCCTGATAGCGTACTCGTTAGGATGTGCCTAGCCTGGTTAAGCAGACTCTGGAGCCGCTCTTCTGGTGGGTCCGACTTTCGTCGAGGTCTGCGAGGAGAGCTGAAATGACGTCGTCGGTGTTGAAGAGGAAATTCCGGAGCAGACTGTGCTCTCTCTTAGGAGTTTCGATCTTCATTCGCATCTGCACAAACTTGGTCGTTGGCACAGGTTTTGGTCTGGTTTCGAACGGTTTTGAGCAACCTTGCCATGTGTAGCACAAGAATCCACTGAATTTTCGGAGTTTGAAAAAGCAACAAGATGTTTCTGTTGAGGGATGGGAAAGAGACCCACTCGGCAGCTACTCGGAATGGATCCCTATGTGAAAGAACTGCGTGTGGGCGTCATCCCGTTACCCCACGGTGACTGATGCCAGTGACTGGATGCAGGTAGGAGGGTTGTCTGAACAGGGACTGATTGGCACAACGAAAACCTCGAAAACCTGCACGAAAACCCCACACCACTCTCCTCCAGATGAAGTGGCCCCAACCGCGATTTCTGATCAACCATTTCGCTTTCCCCTTACGTTCAATTCAAATTTCATATTCAATTTCACACGCTGGCCAACATCCAGAAAGAATATTCTAGCCACTGCCTCCACTTGGTCCACTTCTGAAGTCTTTTGACAACTTCCAAGATGATACATGTCTGTCCCTGTCAGTCGTTGGACGAATCCCTCGCTCTCCGCACTAGAGCTCCTGTCGACTGAAGCATGAGGCATAAACTCCATTACTAGATGATGGCTGGAACCTTGGCGAGGTGTCTGAATTCGTTGCCACATCGAAAACCCATGCTTGATCGGTCGAACTCAACTTTAAACCGAAATCAATTCAAGTTGATCTTGTCACAACACCTATAGTGTAAAGTAGAAGTCCCAGTGGTTGCGAGTCTGGGTTACTAAATTCTACCCCAAGCCCATCAAAGTCCATCGGAAAGTAGTAGCCGTCGTCTGACAACACCTTCACTTTCAGACAACCCTTCCGAAGTTTGTCACTCAACTCGTCTGGCAATTCAAGCTCTGATTCAAGCTCAGCAGTCTCCGTGTCATCCCCAAAAGCCTCAGTTCTCGGAACCCGAATGAATCGCATACGGGGACAACACTCCGCAACAGCTTCAATGACCTTCTTGAACATACCGAACGAGCCCAACGGGTTCCGCCAAAACAAATCGAGGCGAATAAGCTTCGGTCTGACGGGTCCCCGAATGAAATCCACAATTCCATCCACCTCCGGGTGCCACTGGTCATTCGTACGGATCTCCTGTGAAGGCTCCATATAGAGAACCTCCAACGCGGGACAATGACGGGTGATATGTTGCAAAAACGACCGATCGTCGTAATCGCAATCACCAAAGTTGAAATATTTCAGCCCCGATCCCCTTGCTTCAATGAACCGCCTTAACCCACGAGTACTCGTAAAGCTGCATTTGGAAATCTGGAGTGCCTCCAACCCTGTACATGTCTCCTCGAAAACCGACCATGCCGAGTCCGTCAAGGTTGTGCGCTGCAGGCAAACGCTTCGTAGGGCAGAGGAACAACGCGACAAGCAGCACATCAAAGTTGGTTCTGGTACTGCGGAAGGGAACAATAAAGTGCGCAGGTTTGGGTGCGCACTGTCCAGGAGTAACTCCTTTGATAAGTTGTTTTTGGAATCGAAGCAACCCCATGAGATTTCCTGGAGCTGTGTGAAGAACAGTTTCGCCTGCGTCCGATCGTACTCCTCTCCAACCGTCCAAAACCTCCTCCCACCAGATGGCGTTGGCATGTTGATTAACTTCAGCGACCGGAGGTATCTCCAACGTTGCCTCATCAGAACCGCCAGATCCCCGAATCTCGGCATCTCAGAAAGGGATAATTCCGACAATCTCGGAAACAACTCCGCCAAGTGCTCGATCTGGCAAAACCCAACTGGCAGCCGATCAAAGTCCACAGAGACCCGATTAACGAATCGAGAAGCGTCCCAACCTCTCCGGTTCGTTCTCGCTTCAAACAGTTTCGAGAGGTATCCGTTGTAGAAAAGCGTCCAATCTCGACTTCGGTGGGCAGATGTATAGGTGTCCGGGTTTTTCCAGAGTTCTTCCCTTGCAACAATCGACCACGATTTGTTGACGAGGCAGCAGGAAACCAAATCCTGAGGAGACGTGTGCTTGATGATGATTCGCAACGGTTCTTCGGGTAATCTGTGACGCCGCGTTGAATTGTCCGTCTCCACCGGCATCTCAGGAAAGACACTTCCATCTTGAACAAATTCCACCCCCGGGGTCTTCGCCTGCTGATTCTTCTTGGTTTCTTCAACCTCCTCTCGAAGTCCCGTGAGCGTGCTCATCAGGATGTACTGGGCCTGGTCCAGCAGACTCTGGAGCCGCTTTGTGTGGTAGGTCTGATGCTCGTTCATACGCGGGAGGAGAACTGAAACGACGTCGACGGTGTCGAAGAGGAAATGCCGGAGAAGATGGTGCTCTATTTCAAGAGTTTCGACTTTCATTTGCATCTGCGCGGACTTGGTCATTGTGGTGGTTTTTGGCAGGGCAGTGCAGTACGAGGATCCAACTAATTTTCGGAGTTTGAAAAAGAACAATGACAATGCGCATTGAACAATTGAACATTCTACTCTACCTCTTTGAAGGAACGGGTCGGTCTCCTTCGAAAAGCCTCCTTGGGACCGAAGACCTCCCGCGACACAACGGTAACTGATGCTAATGGACGGGAGGGGCGCCTAAACATCGTTTCGTTGTGTTCGCGGATTCAAGTCAATTGTCATATAAATGTCATATTTTCAGTTTGATACGCTATATTGTGTGGAATCTGCTCAGGTCAACGTTTGGGAAGAGCTCATTTTCGTTCGATTTGGATGGTTATGAAACAATATGAAAATACATAGCGAAAGGCGAAGATTACAAAATATAGACTGATAACTACAGAATTACATAGCTTCAGGGTGCATGCTTTATGCAAAGATTACAAAGTTCTGTCATAAATCTTGGATCCCTCTTTCAAAACCGCGGGTAACTCCCCATCCCCATAAAGTGCCCTTGCGCCTGCGCCGGCATCATCCCACTCCCAACCCCCTGTAAAATAGGCCCATGGCTCTCCCCTTCCGCATTCCCACTGACCCTCACGGTCGCCCCAGCATACCCAACCGCATTGTTCGCCCTCGGCGGCAACCAATATGTAATCCCCAACTCCTCACAAACCCTCCTCAACTCCCACATAAATTGATTCCTCAATTCCCACCTCCTTGCCATATCTTGCCAGTTGCCCTTGTAGTTAAGACCGATAGAGATTTCGAGTTTGTGCATGTCTTCGATGGAAAGAGGGGTGAAACCCATGTTTTCTTTGAACCCGGCACGGGTGTGTTCGCCGATCCAGGTTGTGAGGCGGTCTTTGAGGGTGTCGAGGAGAGATTGGGGGGTGGTGGAGGAGACTTGGATTTTGATCGTTTCGGAAAGGTCACCGGAACGGCGGATGTTGATAATGTTTTTGTTGGCGAGGACGGCTAGTAGTGGTGGAGGGGAAAGAGGAGATAAGAAGAATGAGCGACTGGGTTTTGTATTGCAGTAAACATGCAGATGGTGGAGGGCTTGGGAATGGAAGCAAAGTAAACCGTTTTCGATCACTTACCATTGGGAGAGTAGAGCAACTGTCCATCAGCGCGCCTGAAGATAGTCGTAAGAACACCAAAGTTCTCCACAACCAACACCTGATCGTCAATGATGATACGGTCACCCTGGTCGTACTGAATTGCAAATGAGTGCGTATTAGTAAGAGATAGCTTTACATGATGGACGCTACATGCCCACCAAGGAACGAGCGAAGCAAGATGCTGTACTCACAGGGTGCGTAACGAATATGAAGATCAGGGCCTCAAACGCCGTCTTCGCAACACCCGCGAAGGCGAAGGAGAACGACAGAAGCAAACTTGTGAATGGCAACACCGCCGTGATGGGCACTTCAGCGACAATCAAGACAGCGACCAAGATAACGAGGACGTTGACCCCACGGAAGACCATGGCGAGTTTGCCGACGGCGGAGTTCATGTCTGCAAGAGCGTTGATGAGGGTTTGGCGGTCACGGTAGTACTCGACCACGGCGAGCTCGAATTCTTCGCGAGTGACGTCCCCGTTGTTGTCAGCATCAAAGAGTTGGAAGGCCTCAGTTGCTTCATCTTCGGTCTCGAACAGAGCTTTGAAGTCGTCAATCGTAACGCGTGCGTCGTTGCCTTGGAAACTCCTGAAAAGAACGTGCGCAATCCCTGTGGCGCGAGTGTGCCCAGATTCTTCGACTTTGCGGGTATCACGAGCGTTAAGGACACCTGAAACGTTTTTACGGATTTGGACCTTTTTAGGGTGTTTGGAGTTGTTAGAGTTGTGGGCGGGGATGTTTGGGCGTTGTGTGGAGTCGAAACTGAGAGATTTTGCACGGAGGTTGGGTTTCTGCTCTGACCAGCCTAGTTTGTCGATGAGAGCTTCGCGGCGGGTTGCGAGTTCAAGCTGGTCGAGGATTTTAGTGGCTTTCTCGACTTTCTTGATTCGTTCGGACCATGCAGCACGGTGGAAGCGGACAGCTGCAAAAGGAAGAGATGAGAGAGATTAGAAACCAGTCCCATCAAATCTGTGCACCAAAGTTCGTGACATCCCATACCACACTGAATGTGGACAAGACATGAAGCAGACGAAAACATACCGATGCGGTGAATGATGGCCTGATGCATGAAGTTGGTGACTTCGGCGACGAACACGACAATCAACACCTTCCAAATAACTTGTTCCCAAGAAACGAAGTTTTTGTGCCAGAACCAGAAGGGGTAGGTGGCCAACATTGCAATCCCGTGGAGTACGAAGACAAGATCGTCGCAAAGGGCTTTCAAATGCTGTAACAAAAGAAAGTGAATGAGAATGTGCGGTGTCGAACACGTGCAGAAAAGACGCAAGATTGGCAGAAAGTGTGTATAGTGAAATGACATACCTGCAAAGGCCCCCTGACTCTCTCCGGGCACACCCCAATAAAGACTTTGAAAGACTTGACAATCATCCCCGGCACCGCAAACACGAAATGCCACAACGTAATCCATACAACCCACAAAAACGACACCCACAACGACCACCTAATAACCTCCGTCTTCACATTCAACGAGCTCTGCGCCGTCCACGTCTGGGGCGGCCACACCTGCTGGTCATCCGACTGGAAGAAAAAGTAATACACAACGATGGCAGGTGCGAGGAAGACGATGGTGGGAAGCGTGAGGTACCCGAGGAATCGGGAGGCGGCGTAGAGTTTACCGTGGCCGTCATAGGGGTTCTTGTGGTGGTTGACGGGTTCGTCTTTGATGACGGGGGTGGATTCGAGGTTGGGGTCTGAGGCTTCGGTTTCGAAGGGGGGGCAGTTTGGTTGTTGTTGGGGTGGGGTTGTGCGGATGGGGGATTCTTTTGTATCGGATTTTTGGCTGTCGACTCTGACGACGACGTTTTCGCCTGGGGCTGGCGAGAGGAATGAGATGACGAAGGGGGAAGCAGGGAATGAGAGGGAAAAACATGAGAAATACGTCCAGCTCCAAGACAATCAATGAAAGAAAGACTCGCGAGAAATCAACAGAGATCAGCAACTCGATGAAAGAAAACACATTTTCCGCCCCACCATCCTCATCCACCACTTACATGGCATGTTGTCTATCTTTTTCCTTCGTCCTCCTGTAAAGATTTCTAACTTTTTCTAAAGTCTAGCGCTTTCACTGACTCTGCACTTCCTCAGATTTATCTCTCACAAAAAGACCAAGTCCTCCAATCAACCCTGTAATTCGGAGCTATATAAGGGAACCCCTCCGCGAACCCAAAACAATAGGAAAAAAAGCCCTCAATGGAATGCAATGGGGATCGAATTGCAGAAATTGCAGGAAATCGACAGAACTGGAAGGGCGGCTTTCCTCTTTTGTCCTGTTTTAGTCGTTTTGAGCCTTTCAGCCCCGAATTGTGTCACCTAGTTTTAGAAGCCCGCTCGTGCGACCATGGTCCTGTCAAACCGCTGCAGGACGCCGCAGAAGCCCGGCAAACTGTCAAAGGTAAGCGAAGAAGGAGGAGGAAGAAGATCAAACCCGGCTTGCACAAATGCGTTTCTAATGCGGATTTGGGACATGGGTGGTTGGGCTTTCACTGCCGCCACGACCGTGGAAAAGGAGACAGTCTTCCAGGACTGAACTTGTAGGTGAATTTAATACTGAGTTTACTAAGAATTGCCAAGAATTCACTCGCGCATCCCATAAATCCCCCACCGTCATGTTTGTGGTCCTGAAGATAGCTCGCTCATATTTGAATACCTGTACAATCGATACATATAGCAAAAGTCAAGTCCCTCATGACCTAAAACTAAATATGACCCCGCCCGCATCCCTTCATAACGTAAAAGTACAGTGTAAAAGGCGATTCATGGGTCCATTCTAAATTAAGGTTTCATAAAAGAAACAAAAACAACTCATTCGCAAACTTTTTTTCAAGTCCAAAGCTGTAAACCGAACGAAACCAACCACCCCAAAACGAAGGTGTTATCTAGAGAAATAAGGAGAAGCACCATTGGCCCCGCCAGGAACTATCGCCGCGGCGGGTGCCGTAACTCGCACGGTTTGTGGTTGCCCCGAACTGCTACCATCCAAGGGCACCAAAGTGCTCAAACCTGGATGTGCCAACAACTGATCCATCATGTCCTGTTCACTCCCTTCTGTACTCGTAGTCTTTGTTGTTGATGCCGTGACTGTCCTCGACACCCTACCGATACTCCCACCAATACTCCCGCTCTTCGTGCTCGCGTTGCTTGCTGATCGACTTAACCAACTCCAACCGGATTGAACCGACTTGACGGAAACGTTTTTGCGGAGCCAACCGCTTGTGTGGGGGGAGCTTGTGGAGGCGGAGGGAGATGTAGTGGTATTGGATTTGGTGGAACTGGATTTGGTGAGTGGTTGTCCCCACGGTCCTGGTCGCGGCGGGTGTTGTTGCTCTTGATGTACGAGTTGGTGGACGCGGTGGAAGTAATTTGATGATGTGGTTGAGAGAGTTGTGGGCGACCGTTTCATGGAGTCTTTGGATGTGGATGAAGATTTGGTGGAGTTTGAGGATTTGAGGCTGGAATCGAGATAGACAGAGAGGGAGAAGGAGGAGGTGGCAGGGCTGGGTGCTGCTGCTGTTGCGATGGGCGCTTGGCCCCTCATGTGCGGTGGGGTATTGGAGTAGGAGAACCCTCCGAGGGACTTGTTGCTCTTGTTGCTCTTGTCGCTCGCCTCTCGCGATGGTGGTTTAGCGGATGGGTTGCGTGAGAGACTGTACATGAATGAGCCTTCACCAAAGGTCGCAAAGAAACGGCGAGACCATGATGAAGATGTTGAGGAGGTTGTCAAGTTTCTGGCGACAAAAGCGGCATTGCTGTTGTCCATGTGCATGGTTTTGGCATCGTTGGTTGATGAAAACGTCTGCCTCGGATAGGTGTTGCCGCCTACACCAGTCCCCGGATGCGCTCCAACCAAACTCTTCCTGTTCATCCGCCGCCGTCGTTGCATGACCGTGAATCCCGTCACTAGCAACAAAACTATGAACCCCGTCACAACCGCCAAAATCGCACCTATCCGCCCAGAGTTGTTTGAATTGTTGAGAGTAACAGTGCTGCTGTTTCCCCCGTTGGTATTCCCATCTTCCGTCCCAGTCCTGTCACCGTTCCCAGGTCTGTTGATATTGTTGTTTGCCGGGCCCCCCGCAACAGCTTCTCTAAATATCGTCTGTGCGTTGTAATAGATCGCGACAGGCACGGGATGGCCCTGAATAACCACCGGATTCCCGCAAAGAGACCCATCCAGACAAGGTAAGTCGCATCTCAAACCTGACTCCGTAAGGTGAGTCTGACGACGTTGCAAAACCTCCAAACCCGACCCAACACTTCGCCGCGACAACCTCCGCGCTCCCCGCACCTGTTGCGACTGTTGCAGTTGTTGTGGCGATTGTTGTTGTTGATTCGAAGGCTGCATAGGCATACACCCTACACAACACGTACAAACAAACTCGTTGGTCACTTTGGCGTCAAACGCAACAGTCACCAACGACGCGTTCATGGGTGTGCAGTTGTTGAAACATTCGGTGGGGGTTAGGGAGGGGGCGTTCCCCATGGTCACCCACCGGACAGCATCAGGGGCTGCTCCAACGAGGGATTCGTCGGTTGCGAGGGTCGTGTTGTCGTAACAACCAAGGTATTGGGGGGTAGATGGTGTGGACTCGCTTTGCGCGCTCATGGCGGCGGGCGAGTGGACGTGAGGTGGTGCAGTGATGTGGTGTTGATGTGGAAGTGGGGGAGTGTGCTGGGTTGTTTTTTAGACCGCGGATGTGTGTTGATAGGTGGTGGTGGATGCGTAACGCGAACACGACGGAAGGACAGATACCAAAAGAAGGTCGCACTTGGGACTTTGCCGTTTTGTGTTTAACGTAGCTCTGCGGTGGTTCGTGGTGTGTTGCTCACGTCTCCCGCAGTGCGAATACCTGGGGGTCAGCCTAAGGGTCTTTCTTTGGAGCGCCTCCCAATACGTTTTCGCCCGCCGTCATCAAACGATTTACCCTCGCCAGCAGCCCACGAAGTCAAGGTGTTCAGAAGCGCCTAGCAGAGCGCCAACAACTATCAATTGCACCCAGACTCTATATTTCCCGTAAATCTCCGTAAATGATGTTGTCAAAAATCATCATAAAAGTAAATAAACTCGGTGCAACACGCGACTGACTGCAGCCTGCAGAAGAGGATCACATCAACGGTCGCCTGTGATCTCTGTGGTGGCACAGCGCTATTTCCCTCTTGTGTTGTTGGAGAGCATCCAAGTTCAATCTTGGAGGCGGTGTGCGTGGGGCGCCGAGGCCGGTCTTTGGGGGCGCTATTGGCGCTGCTTCAATTTCAATGGATCTCATTGGACCTGGGGCGGGAAACGCGCCTCTGTACGACGTGTGATGTACCGTTTTGTACCCCGACAAAAGGGGCGACGCGATTTCGAACCCTGACCCCTGCAGTGGGAATGCAGCAACAATGCAGCGTGACGCGCATGGTTCTGCGAGTTGATGCATAATGCATGCACAATCAGATGCACAGTGTGTGCAGTGTAGAAGTGATGCTGCGCAGCATGGACCCCACACCAACTCAACATCTTGTTTTCAAACTCAGACTTCCATCATGTTGATGGAGGTTGGAGTGTAAACAGAGTGCAAAAGGAGCTTGAGGGCTGGCTTGAGGGTGACAGGAATCCGAGTCTTCACCACAGAAGACCTCCAACTCTGTGGCAACGATCATTAAACTCCGCTCTCACACTGCAGCCTGAGGTTACGTAAACGAAGAATATATTCTTTCAGATTCACAACTGGATTCAAAATATCGAATAAATATGAATAATCAAACAAATTCACGAAACAATCAAAACAAATGGTCTAAGAATCATCTAAATATGCAAAAAGTCGAAAATAATCAATATCAATAAAACAAAGGCGTCAGATGTAGCAGAAGCCCCGACGGGCTGGTCATGGTGCGTATGGTCAGTCGTAGCTAGGCGGCAGGCCGGGCGGGATCGTGTTCGTGTGTAAGGAGTTCAAGCATTCCTTTTGAGTGATGATGGCGAGTATTCGAAAGTATTCGAAACCAGACGGGCCCTGAAGCTGTTCGCGTTCTGAAGGTACTCCGAGTCACGATCGAAGGCAAGGATCTTGTGAACGACTAACAATCTTGAGCGGACGTTGACGTGACAGAGGTTGATAGCGCCTTCAACCCTCAATAACCGGCTCCGACAGAGTACCCGGGCACATCTCATCAACATCAACCTCTCCTCCAGGTCCACCGGGTGCAGCCATGTTCGCAGGCACGAAGGGCACAGGACGACGGAATCGACGGCCGACACAGGAAGTTGGGATTTCATAGTCGGTGGAGAGAGGCGGGATGGTGTCAATCGAGGTGCTGGACATGGTTGATGATTTCAATTCAGCAGCGTTTGCAGGAGAGTATTTGAGATGTAGCCGAAGATCTAGATAGTACGCAAGCTTATGGTGTTTCTGATGGTGCTTTACTGTTATGTTTTTCAGACTGAATGGGTCTTCTGCTCGCTTTTATAACTCCGACAGCAGCGGGGAAACGCACCAAAAAAAAAAGAAAAGAAAAAGAAAAGAAAAAAAAGGAAACAGGAAAAAAAAGAAAGAGAGCGAACCTAGTCTTCTCATCTTCTGATGTACACTCCGCCCGTCCTCCGCCCCACGCGATCCCCGAATTGATAGTCTCACAGGAAACACGATGGAGCTCTGGGCGATTTCATTCGTTTTCGCGGTTTTTCTGTACTCGTACCCATGGCTGCCAGGGCTGCCTTCCTCTGCCCCTCCCCCCGCCCTGCCTTTTTTTTTTTTTGGTCTTCCCTTGTCAATCCTCGCCGCGACGTCTTTTTTCTTCTCTTTCCCTTTCCCTTCTTCGCGCTCTGACCTTAGTGACCTGCACTTCTAAATGCAGCAGCGCTGGATTCTCCATTTTTTTTCCCAACTCCATTTCTGAACTCAAAGGCTCAACAGAAGCCCGAAAATGCACAAAGCACAGCCAAGGATCCCCCAACATCTTGTGTTACCAGAACTGCCCAAAATGCGTTCTTGCAGTTCCAACAGTTCGCCTTAGTTCTTTGGATTTTTTTTTTTTTCCCCTTCGAGTTCAATTTTCAAGGAAGTCCAAAGAGCAGTCCAAAAAGAGTCCACACCTGGAAGCATGACAGCATGCGTACCGGAATGGTCTGTTCTAGCTGGTCCTGAGCTGAAGACACAATCTGTACAGTATGATCACCTCCAGTGAATCTCACGACTCTCAGGAGATTTCCGGGTTCCCGACTTTGCAGTGAGTGTAAGTACTGTAAGCGAGTGAAGTGAGTACGTGCGCGTTCAGGACGATACTGAAACGATACATGCTTCAGGAACCCGACTTTGACTTCCTTACAGCATTTAAACCAAACCTTGCGGACCCGGTCCCTTGCGGTGGATCAAATCTAGTTTTACTTCAATCTCATCTCTTTAGTCAAAGCGCATAACACGACAGGGACCAGTGGATGGGAGATCAGAGACAGACCGTGGGTTGGCTGGTTGGGATGAGACTGTCCGCTCCGAGCACTTGTGCATTATGTTGCTACTGACGCGCTTTGCTTTCTTTTAGTCCAGAACCTCAGAACACTGATTGATGTGCCTTCTTTCCCAAATGCCTGAATCTGCAGTGAGGGCGCTTCATATTCTTTCTTATTTTCAAGGAAGAAGTCGAACAAGTTGCGGGTCGTGGATGTCTGAAAGTCATTTTCGGGAAGTCATTTTCGGAGGATTCTGACCATGGCCGGGACTGATGGAATCTAATAGAGTGTAGCGATACTATATTGTCCAACAATGAATCAGAAAAAGAGTGTGCGGACAGCGTCTTTTCAAACTCCGAAATGTTATTCTTCGTGTTCTCTGGCCCAGGCCGGGGAACTTACAAATTTATGGACCGGCTGGCGAAGGTCGTAGCCAAAAATTGAGGTTGAAACAGTTTGCCCAAAAAATGTTACACAGGATTTTGAAAACACTCCATGAGCGCAAGGTGAGCGCTGTGCTCTATCAAAGTTCGCCGCAGTTCGTATCACTTTGTCCTGTCATCAAGTCAGACTTCACACGGATGCCACAAACAAACAGATCAACACGACGTTCGAAAACTCAATATGTCACCCACTGACGGAGGATATGAAGCATGGCTTACAGGCAATTATATCCGAGAAGAGATCTTGTTGGATGGGGATGGCCTGCTTGAGGGGGTTATCCCCTATCCAGACACGGTTTTTCCTTGTTCGACGGAGGAGCCCCAGTGCAGACACAGTGCAGCTCAAGAATCTACTTGACCAGGCTGAACACATCATTGCGAGTACGCTTTCGGGTCTCCGAGAGGACGTTGAAGAGACGAAGAACGAGCAGCTGCAGCTGAAGCGCCTGAAAACAGAAGTTGGTCCAGTTACAAGTATCGCTCCCGAACCAGTGGTGGAGACGGACATTTCGTTGCAGGGACGGAAGTTACCCCCCGAACTCTTGCGAATCATCATCAAGCACACTTCACCTCAAGATTTGACTTCTTGCTGCCTCGTCAACAAATCGTGGTCGATGGCTGCAAGGGAAGAACTCTGGAAATACCCCGACACCTATACGACTGCTCTCCGCGCCCACAGAAGTCGAGAGTTGACGTTCTACTACAATACCTCTCGAAACTCTTCGAAGCGAGAACGAACCAGATAGGTTGGGATGCCTCTCGATTCGTCCATCGGATCGATGTCGACTTTGAGAAACTGCCTTTTGGGCGTTGCCAGATCGAGCACTTGGCGGAGTTGTTTCCGCGGTTGTCGAGCTTACGCCTATGTGGGATGCCGAGGTTTGGGGACATGGCGGTTGTGATGAGTAAACGTTGGGGATATCTCCGTTCACTGGCGTTAATCCACATACAATCTGATGGGGACGGCTTTTGGACGGTGGGGGAAGAGTACGATCGGGCACAAGCGAGACTGTTCTTCTCACAGCTCCAAGAAATCTCATGGAGTCACGGCCACTCCCTCGTTGCATCATCAGATGAGTTATTCCTGGACTCTGCGCATCTAGACCTCCGAATTGTAACGTTCCCTGCCAGGTTACCAGAACCCACTTTCATGCGCTACTTGCAACGGTGTTCCTCTGCTCTGCGAGCATTCAACTAGCTCAGACACCAGTGATAGACTCGGGGTGGCAGGTTTTGGCGGAGACATGCACAGGTTTGGAGGCGCTTCAGATGTTGGGATGCAATCTTACGAGTGTTGGTACGCGTGGGTTTAGGCGGTTCATTGAGCTAAGAGGATGCGGGCTGAAGTGCCTCTTCTTACTCTTCTTACTCTATTGCTTGGACGGTGATCGGTCGTTGTTCCAACACATCACTCGTCACTGTCCCTCATTGGAGTTTCTCCATATCGGACCTCTGATGGAGACGGGGGATATGTTGGAGCCGAACGTCGATGGGATCGTGGATTTCATCCGTGGACCCATTGGACCGAAACTCATTCGCCTTGATTTGATTTGGTATGTCAAATTGAGCTCGTTCGATAGGTTTGCGAAAGTGATTCAGGCTGTTGCAGAGTCTTGCCCCGGTATGCGACTCATTCGGGTTCCTTGTACTGTGACCGTTGAACTTGAATTGCCGGACGAGTTGAGGGACAAGCTTCAGAAGGGTTGCAAGCAGGTGAAAGTGTTGGCAGACGCCGGCGCCGACCGGATGATAGGTGATCATGACGATTTAGCTGTGACATTTAGTACGAAGACAGGCAGCCATTGAGACTTATACTTTACACTTTAGTTTTGTGATTAGATCAACATGTGTTTATTGATGCTGCTCGGTCAAAATAGGTAGCTTATATTTTTTCTTTTTCAAACTCCGAAATTGGAGTTCCAATTCCTGTGCGACAATGGTTTCTGTTTCCTGTCTGCAGTCGGTCTGCATTCAGGTCTGGTGTTGGGCGGATTCAGATTTCGGGGTTCCGAGTGAGAAACAGACATGAAGCCCTGCATGGAGCCGCATCGCGAAAAGAGCCGTGTTGGCGCTGACTCGGAGGGGTTTATGGCCACCCAAGTATATACGCCAACTAGTACACCACCCTGGCACATAAACGCTCACTTGACTTTCCACACCGCAACCACGTAACCTCTGTTTCATGGCTAGAAACAATGAAAGGCGATGAGCCCTACAATCCCTTACCACTAGAAGCATAGTTTCTCAGACAGCTGCTGAGACAGCGTCGGCATTCCCCCAGCATCACCACCTTTTCAACGACGCACGTTTCCAATTCAAACATGGCGACTGGATCGTCTTCACGTTGACCAAACTTTCAAGCGTCTATCGGACGTGGGGACTTTCAACACCCTGCATTTTATTTGTTCGTAAGGACGAAGACTCATTTACTTCATTTACGGGTATGTAACTGGACGTTGCATTTGTATTCGATCCAAGACGTCTATTTCGCTGTAATCGGGTCATGGCTCATTCGGAAAGCAATGGAGCGAAGGTTGAGCGAAGGTAGGTGGATCTATTGAGTTTTCAATGTCAGGCAATCCGAAACTAGAACTGGTCAACCAACCTGGTTGACTTGGTTGTTATGAACGGTTGTGCTGATTTGAAGTCACTTCGAAGTCACTTTGAAGTCGAACACATCTGTTTTGCACAACCAGAACTTCAAAACTATCCACCACCCAGTGCATCACTTCCAACCAGACCTCCACCACGAGGAACTCGACGCACTTTTAAATGAAGGTCCAAGCTCTCGAGAGGGAGCATCGTCTCCTCCGGAAATTCCTCTTCGACACCGTCGACGTTGTTTCAAATACCCTTCAGCACCTAGACGACAGTCGGTCCGACGACAGAGAGCGGCTTCAGGAACTGCTCGACCAGGCTCAGCACCTCATCACGAGCACGCTATCAGGACTTCGAGAGGAGGTTGAGGAAACGAATAATCGGCAGACGGAAACACCGGGGACGGAAGTTGGTCAAGATGGATGTATCCTTCACAAGCCAGTGGTGGAGACGGACATTTCAACGCAGCGCCAGATCTTACCCATAGAACTCTTGCGAATCATCATCAAGCACACTTCACCTCAAGATTTGATTTCCTGCTGCCTCGTCAACAAATCGTGGTCGTTTGTTTCAAGGGAAGAACTCTGGAAATACCCCGAGGTCTCGATGGCTGCTCTCAGCAACCACCAAAGTCGAAAATGGACGCTCTGCTACGGCGCATACCTCTCGAAACTGTTTGAAGCGAGAACGAACCGGATAGGTTGGGATGCTTCTCGATTCGTCAATCGGGTTGCTTTGAACTTTCACCGGCTGCCTGTTGGGCGCTGCCAGCTGGAGCACCTGGCAGAGTTGTTTCCGGGGTTGTCGACATTATCTCTGTATGAAATGCCGAGGTTCGGGGATCTGGCGGTTCTGATGAGGCAACGTTGGAGATACCTCCGGTCGCTGAAGTTAATCAACATGCCAACGCCATTTGGTGGGAGGGGGTTTTGGACGGTGGGAGAGGAGTACGATCGGTCACAGGCGAGATTGTTCTTCTCACAGCTCCAGGAAATCTCCTGTAGGTGCTTCCATCCCGTCAATGCATCAGTAGAGGAGTTGTTCCTGGGCTCTGCACATCCAGACCTCCGAATTGTAAGGTTCCCTGCCGGGTTGCCAGAATCATCTTTGATGCGCTACTTGTCGCGGTGTTCATCTGCTCTGCGAGCTATTTGCCTGGATCAGATACCACTGACGGACTCGGCATGGCAGGTTTTTGCGGAGACATGTACAGGATTGGAGGCACTTCGCATGTGGGACTGCAATGTCGAGAGTACTGTTGGGATATGGCGGTTCATTGAGCTACGGGGTTCAAAGCTAAAATGCTTCGTCTTGCTCAATTGCTTGGACGTCGATCGGTCGTTGTTGCAACATATCACCCGCCAGTGTCCCGCGTTGGAGTTTTTCTATGTTGGAGGTTCATGGCAGACGGTGGACCAGGTGCACCCGGACGTCGATAGCATCGTGGATTTTATTCGGGGACCCGTCGGACCGAAACTAATTCACCTCGATTTGTTTTGGTGGAACCCGTTGAAATCGTTCGATAGGTTCAAGAAGGTGATTGAAGCTGTTGCGGAGTGTTGCCCCCGTATGCAACTTATTCGGGTTCCGAGTACTGTGGCGTATGGGGATGACACGAAGACCGCTGCGCTCGAATTGCCTGATGAGTTGAGTGACAAGCTTCGGAAGGGTTGCAAGAAGGTGAAGGTGTTGGCAGACGCTAGCCACGGCTTTCAAGTTACTGTGAGATACGATGAGTCTGCAGTGGCATTTAGTACGAAGATTGGTAGTTATTGGGACTTACACTTCGCACTGTAAATTTTGTGGTTATATCAACTAATGTCCATTTTGGCTCAACGCTAGTTAGCCGTGTGTCCAATCCAAGAAACGTTCAGCCGGGTTAGATCAAGATTCGGTAAGGTAGGTTCAGCTTTTTCGATCTGCCGAGCCTAATGCCCCTTCAACCTTGTTTCCGAACACTCGGAGGCTTCGGCGTCTGGGCATGCATGCAAGGATTCGGACGCGACAAAAGGTCTCTATCTCTTTGCATCCCTTTTGCCGTTTTTAGCCAGGTCTCGTCGCAGGTACTATGAGCTTGAGGACTCTCTTCTGACGGGAAGTGTGTGCAGTTGGAAACTTAAACGGGATGTGTGAACGCAATTTTACAGGTTGGAATGTATCTTTACCAGAGATATTGAATCGAAAAAAGTGGGTGCAGTGTGGGTGCAGTGGTCAGATACCAGCACATATTGTTGTCTTTTCGAAATTCAAACTCCGAAATTTTTGGAGTCGAATTCTCGTACTACATGCTGTGGATCTGTGTGAAAGGCAGGAAAGGAATTGCAAGAGACGAAGTGAGGCCAGGAACTCTATTTCCTGCTCCGTAACTACGGTTTAAGTTGCGAGAGACAACTTCACATCGAGCTGCATCGCCATTTCCCAAAAGTTACAGTCGAAATGAAGAGCCGTGTGCGATGTCGAGGAAGCAGCTCACAGCAGTGACGCTCATTAGTAAGATGTAAACTTCTACATTCAGTCGTGAAGTGTAAGTAACTCACTCTTTACCGGTAGGAACGGTATACTTGAATGACCGTGAACTTTCATTGAACGTTTGTTAAGCAATTGAGGGTGTTTTCTCGTCTTCTGTGTTCGCTTTGGTGTACTGTCTGTTGGTTGTACAAAACACTCATGTAGATAAGATCATCCAGAATGAAGGTCAAAACTCTTGAGAGAGAGCACCGGCTCCTCCGGCAGTTTCTATTCGACACCGTCGAAATCGTTTCAGATACCCTCCAACACTTGGGCGACGTTCGCGTTGGCGACGTAAAGCGGCTCCGAAAACTGCTCCACCAGGCTCAGCACATCATAACGAGTACGCTCACTGGACTACGAGAGGAGGTTGAGGAAACGAGGCAGGAGCAGGCAAAGCGATTGATGACGGAGGTTGTTCACGATGGGTGTGGCCCTCGTGGAGAAGTCCTGGAGATGGTGGAAACGCACATTTCAGTGCAGCGCCCGAAACTATCCCCGGAACTCTTGCGAATCATCAAGAACCACACCTCACCTCAAAATCTGATCAGCTTCTGCCTCGTCAACAAATCATGGGCAATTATTGCAAGGCAAGAACTTTGGAAACACCCCGAGACTTATACGCGTGCTCTCGGCCACAACGGAAGTCGAGTGTGGACTCTACAGCGGATACCTCTCGAAACTCTTTGAAGCGAGAACGAACCAAATAGGTTGGGATGCCTCTCGATTCGTTCATCGGCTCGTTTTGGACCTTGAGGAACTGCCTTTTCGTACCTGCCAGCTGGAGCACTTGGCAGACTTATTTCCAGGGTTGATGAGTTTCTGTGCTCAGATCCAGAGCTTTGGGGATGTGGCGGTTGTGATGAAGCAACGTTTTAGACACCTTCGGTCACAGCGCTTATCCCACAGGGACAGGCGATGTAGAGGGGTGGACCTCTGGACGGTGGGCGATGAGCACGATCCGACAAAGGCGAGATCGTTATTCTTGCAGCTCCAGGAGATATCCTGGAATTGCTTTCATCTCGTCAATGCATCATTGTTTCTGGACTCGGCACATCCAGGCCTCCGAATTGTGGAGTTCCCTGCCAGGATACCAGAATCAACTTTGATGCGGTGCTTGTCAAGGTGTTCATTTCTCTGCGAGCCATTCAGGTGGATCAAACACATCTGACGGACTCGGCGTGGCAGATTTTGGGTGAGACCTGTACAGGGCTGCAGTCGCTTTACATGAGGGACGGCAATGTTGGGAGTAGTGCGGATGGGATAAGGCGGTTCATGGAGCTACGGGGATCGGGGTTGAAGTGCCTCTACTTACTTGATGGCGTGGACTTCGATTGCTGGGAAGTTGATCTGTTGTTGTTTATAGCACATCACCCGGCACTGTTCCGAGTTGGAGTTTCTCCACATCGGACCTTTAGCCCAATGGGGGCATTCAGACGTTGATGGCGTCGTGGATTTCATTCGTGGACCCGTCGGACCCAACCTCATTCGCCTCGATTTTTTCTGGGGGATCATGCACCTCTGTTGATAGTTTCAAAAAGGTGATTGAAGCTGTTGCGGAGTGTTGCCCCGATATGCAACTTATTCGAGTTCCGGGTGATCCAGACATTGAGGATGACGCGGAGACCGACGAGCTTGAAATGCCTGACGATTTGATGGACAAGCTTCGGAAGGGTTGCAAGAAAGTGCAGGTGCTGGCAGACGCGAGCGACGATTTTGTGGTGGCAACCGGTGACGAGTATGCGGTGGCATTTAGTACGAAGGACAATACTTGGGATCCTTACTTTACACTTTAAGTATACTGATTAGATCCACTTGCACCAATTAGGCGTTAGGGAATCCATCCACATGCTCCTGGTCTCGCGCTCGTCTCTGTTCTGAATCACAACATGTCTCAGCATTCACACATGCGGAGCATGTTATATGTTATAAGTGAAAGGAAGATAAGAGGCGTGAATGGTTGACGGACGGTCTGACTCTCCAGCTCGTCGGATCGCATTTCCTCCCTCTGCTTCATAATATGCACAGTGCACACAAGAGGTGAGGGTTTGTTTGTGTTATTTAGAAGAAAATTCGGTAAACGTTTGATAACAGTCCAAAGATTGTCAGTGATTCGGGCACGTCTTCAAATTCCAGCAATGCGATTAGCGTGTCAATCATGATGCTCAAATATTAATCGAAGAAATTTATACACAATCACAAATTCCTTTTTTCTCCTTTATTGAAGGCCATTATGGTACAGGGTTCGTACTGGTCTTTCTCGAATCGAGAAGATGATGTGGTATTATTTACCAAACAGATTTATCAAACACGGGGGAAAACTGCTTCTGTCCTTGAGCAGCCTTCCACCCGATTGAATGATGTTTTTTTGCTCGGAACATGCCTACCACCGTGCTCACCCATGTGTAGAGATATGAAACATGCCGACAACCTACTTTCAAAACTTCATCGACTATTCGTGGGTCGGCTTTCAACCCGCAATTGTCGTTTTCACCACAACAAACGTTTTCTTTATTGCCACCACATTCCTGTACTATCTCCGCCGGAATCACGAGCACATCCATCGACGACGATTCGAAATCGTTCTCATTAACATCGTTTGCACGGCCATTATTACAAACACTTTTCTGCTCGAGATCCCGGTTCTGCAAGTCGGGCTGTTTGTTCCCTGCATGTTCAACATCATCGTTTATCACTTCGTCGTACCGCTTTGGATATTCACACTTTTCCTGCGAGCGGGACATCTTCTGCTCACGTATATATCCGCCCAGGCGCGACTGGAACTGTCAATCAAAGGAGACATCCTCATCTACAGAAGGATGAATGTATTCGACAGATTTATGCTACGGATTCTGCTTTCAGTGTTCGGGAAAAAAGCGGACGCGTATACAGCCGGTATAAGCAGCAGAATCGGCATCCGGCAGCTTATGAAGGCACAGCTCATTTTGACGGTGATGGAGGTGATTTTATTTGGATTTTCGCTCGCTATCAAGTTTCGGATGCATCCGGATCCTGAAATATGTACGGATTTGGCATACATGCCAATATACGCCTTCGTGGGAGCTTTTCTTCTCCTTATTCCGTATGCTATGTACAGTATTCGGCAAATCAACGACCCTTTCCGCATTCGACAAGAACTGACGGCCATGTTGATTGTCATAACCATCGGTCTCCTTCTGTACTTCAGCATACCGACAACAAAAATCCCCGCTACCAGTGCAGCAATATTTTTGCCAGTAACAGGACTTCTTTTACACCTCATTCAAGTCGTCTTCCCTCTCGTGATCAGCTTCCTTTCGGACTATCGGAGGAACCACCTCTCACTTTGCCGGGAATCCTTCAGAAGAACACTGGAAGATCCGGTTCTTTTTCAAGAGTTTAAGCAGGTGCTTGCGCGAGGTTTCACCATCGAAAACGCTCTTTTCGTCGAAGAGTACCTCTTGCTGAAGAACAGAACGGCCACGTTGCAGGATCAGCTGGCTCCGATTGTGGATGTCGGTGAAACACGTCAAACCGAGACCATTTCCATCAATCTCGGTTCGGGTGTTTTCGTGGCGATTCCTGAAAAGGACGAGCATCAGATGCTGTACAACAAATTCATCAAAGTCGACGCGCCGTATGAACTCAACATTCCTTATCATCTTCGAGCTGCGTGTGAGATCGCATTGTTGCCGACGCAGGCGGAATCGGGGTCAGCAGTGGTCAGTGTATTTGAGGATGTGTATTTGGAAGTTTGTGAAATGATGTATCGTAATTCTTTTCCGAGGTTTGTGAGGCGGCGGCAACAAGATACGGAGAAAGGGAAGGTTGTACCGTTGTGAAAGTAGCTTCTCTGGAGATATTTATGACTTGCCCACTGTAACGCTGCACTGTAACGATAACTTGAAAACAGTTTATTCAAGTCATCCGCTCTTGGACCGAGCACCCACCAACATGGTTTTTTTTGGGGCATGTTTCCACCGCCGCAAAGCTATAAAAAATGGTCTGTATGGAAGATTGCAGAAAAACGCCTACAAAGTAAACCGGGTGTTTGAAAAGCTGACTTCCACTAGCCGGCTTCACAAATCTTCGTAATTGTTCGTGGTGAAGGGAGGCGTGCATTTGGATTATGTTACTGTATTCCTTCGAAATACCTGAAATTTCGTTATCCAAGCGTTTGCAGAAGTGAGGGTTTTGGAGTCCCCGCTGGCGATGGCTAATGCCACCCTTTCATGATGCATGACCCATGCGGCATCATTAGGATGAAGCACACTCGCATGCTCCGAGCGCTGATCTGTGGATGGTTCGTTGATGGAATTTCAGGTGGAGAGGTATGCGGCTACTCTGGAGTTGTGAGAGTACACGAACAGTAGGAGTAGATGGTAGGAGTAGTATAGAACTTGGATGGCACACGCATACCGTGAGCGTTCATGGGGCAATGTGCTTCATATATATACGGTGCACGTGCAAGCTAGAGACGGTCCTTTTATTTGTATTGATTTCGGCAAAAACAATTCGGCACACTTTTGATCGAACTCCAAACAACGTTTATGATTTGGCAACTTTCTCAACCATACGATTTACGTGTTGACCTGTCAATCAGGATGGTCTTTTACTAACCATGCACATTCCCAAACCCCTTGTTCTCGTCGCAAAGGCCAATAAGGTGTAGGAAGGATACTCAAATCGGAGAGATGGTGTGGTATTGTTTACCAAACAGGGATTCCGAAACGAACTGCATGATGTTTTTTAAGAGCCTTCGACCCACGATTTGGTGCCTTTCCGCTCTAAAAACATGCCAACAACCAGCCTTCAATACTTCATCGATTTTTCGTGGGTCGGTATTCAACCCGCGATTATTGTTTATACCACGACAAACGCTTTCTTTATTACCACCACGCTCTTGTACCATTCCCGCCGGAATCACGAGTACCTGATCCCCAGATGTCACGAATTGGTCATTATAAACGTCATCTGCACCATCATCAGTATCAATACGTTCCTGCTCGAGATTCCGATCCTGCAAGTCGGGCGCTTTGTTCCCTGCATCGTCAACTCAATCGTTTATCACTTCGTCGTACCGCTTTGGATATTTACACTTTTCCTGCGAGCGGGACATCTTCTGCTCACGCATACATCCGCCCAGGCGCGACTGGAACTGTCAATTAAAGGTGACATCCTCATCTACAGAAGGATGAATACAATCAACAGATTTTTGCTGCGTATTCTGCTTTCAGCATTCGGGAGCAGATCTGATGAATGGAAAGCAGGTGTCAACAGCAGAATCGGCATCAGACAGTTCATGAAAACAATGCTTTTTCTGATGGTGATGGAGGTTGTCTTATTTGGAATCTCGCTTGCCATCAAATTCTGGATATCTGTCGATCCCGGTAGATGCACGGAATTCGCATACGTGCCAATCTATACATTCGTGGGGGCTTTTCTGCTGCTCATTCCATGCGCGCTCTACAGTATTCGGCGCATAAACGACCCTTTCCGTATCCGACAGGAGATCACGGCCATGTTGATTGTCATAACCATCGGTCTTCTTTTGTACTTCAGCGTACCGACCAGAAAGATCCCTGCCATCAGCGCAACAATACATTTGCCAATAGCCGGCTTTTTCTTGCACCTGATCCAAGTGGTCTTTCCTCTCGTGATCAGCTTCCTTTCGGACTATCGGAGGAACCACCTCTCACTCAGCCGGGAATCTTTCAAACGAACGCTGGAAGATCCCATTCTTTTCCAAGAGTTTAAGAAGGTGCTCGCCCAAGGGTTTACGATCGAAAACGCCTTCTTTGTCGAAGAGTACCTCGCGCTGAAGAACACAACGGCCATTTCGCAAAATCACCCAGCCACAGTGGTTGACGTCGGCGAAACACACCAACCAGAGAGCGCTCTGATCAATATCGGTGCAATGGTCCCGGTGATTCCGGAGAAAGAAGAGCAGCTGATGCTGTACAACAAATTCATCAAGGTCGACGCGCCATATGAACTCAACATTCCGTATCATCTTCGAGCTGCGTGTGAGATCGCATTGTTGCCGACGCAGGCGAAATCGGGGTCAGCAGTGGTCGGTGTCTTTGAGGATGTGTATTTAGAAGTTTGTGAAATGATGTATCGTAACTCTTTCCCGCGGTTTGTGAGGCGGCGACAAAAAATGAAGGAGAAGGGGAAGGTGGTACCCTTGTGAAATGAGTTTCGAATGATGTATTTACGGCACTGACGAACGTGCGCACTGTAACGTACTGTAACGAATTCACTGACGAAAACTTCAAAACAGTTTATCCCCGTCATCCGCTCCCACCGCCTGGCACATAGTTTCGGGGAACGGCCCCTGGTTTTCTCTATTCCAAAACGTGCATGCGCATATATGTATTCACGGTCGTCCAGATTCACATACATAGTCTGTCGCTGGGTGTAGTCTACTCGAAGGTAGTTGCTTGACATATGAGTTAGAGTTCCGGAAAACAATGGGGTCGCTCAACTTTGGACCCGATGGCCCCCAACGTTTCTTGAAGGAGTTGTCAATCAATATGCTCCCACAGCTTAATCTGCGGCTGTCCTCATCACGTTCTTCTTCTGCCAATCTTAAAAAAAAACTGGTTTGAGTTCCATAATCAGAATATGCGTAAGGATTCTAAACTTGACTCGGATGTCGTGCAATTTCTGAAGCATATGGATCGTGGAAGATATCTCCTATGGCGTCCGATTTAACGATGCATCTTAAAGTTAAGCCTTTAAGGTTTGCACACAAGTAGGATCCGGCACAAACATAAGAATGTAAACACCAATCAGCGGTCCTATACCGAATTTTCGACAGGGTTGATTGAAGTGCATCAATAATAGCAAGCAAAATTGGAAGCCCACACAATGTTTGGTTCGATTGAATCAGAAAGCACTGATGTCTGCCAAAGGCAACTTCGATGACTACTGGGCATGGTGGTGGGTGGGCGACAGACCTGGCATCGCCGCTTTCGCCGCGACGGACATCTTCTGGATCGCCACCAGTGTCGTCTACTATTTGCGGCGAAATCACGAATATCTACAACCACGGTTGATCGAGCTGGTTCTGGTGAACACGATCTGTCTTTTCGTCATGATAAACCAGTTCATGTTCGAATTCCCCGTCCTTCACTTCGGCGTCCATATCCCCTGCGTGTGGTTTATGATCGTGTATCATTTTGTCGCCCCCACCTGGGTTTTCACTATCTTTCTCCGGACGGGACAGCTCCTCCTCACTTATGTATCGGCACAAGCCCGACTGGAGCTCTCGATACACGGGAAAGTCATCATTTACAGCACCATGAACCGATTTGAAAGGGCCATGCTAAGGACACAGTTCTTCTTTTTCGGTTCGAATCCCGAACAGTGGCTGGCCGGCAACAACCGAAAAGTCGGCATCCAGCAACTTCTGAAAACGTTTGCGGTACTCACTTTTGTTCAGGCGGCGGTTTTTGTGATATCGATTGGGATCAAGAGAGGGGACCTTTCAATATGCAACCTGGCGGATTACGCGGTGCTTTTCGTGTTTTTCGGGGTCTTTCTGTTGCTGATACCGTACCTCCTATACTCGATACGCACTATCAACGAGACTTTCCGGATGCTCCAAGAAATGGTGTTGATCATGCTCAACATCTACGTGTGGATTGTCGTTTACTTCCTCACGGAAAAGTTATCACATACGACTCTACAATCCACAACCAACACGCTGTTTTTCGCGGTAATGGCCGTCGTTCATCATTGTATCCAGGTGGTTTACCCTGTCACCATTTCCTTCATCTCCGACTATCGGCGGAAAAACCTCTCACTAAGACGAGATTCGTTCGAGAAGACGATTGCCGACCCGGTTCTGTTTCAAGAATTCAAGAAAGTGCTCGCACAAGAGTTTACGATAGAGAACGCCCTGTTTGTCGAGACGTACTTGTGCATGAAGAAACGCACTCTTACACTCAAGTCTCGGACGCAAAGACCACTTAGTTTATTGGAATCACCTTTGAAACGAACGACTGATGTGGGCGAACAGAGCCATATCGACGCCAACTTACTTATCAATCACAGTTCCAATGATGGAATGGCCACACCAGCACAAGTCATTACGATTCAGGACGAGCAGGCACTGTTATTTGATAAATTCGTTCGAGCTGGTGCACCATACGAACTCAACATACCCCATCAAGTTCGGGCTGAATGCGAGGAGAGGCTGAATGCCGCCCATGCAGAATCACGGGTGTCAATAGATGCTTTTGAAGGCGTGTACAGAGAAGTTTGTGATTTGATGTATCATAATTCTTTTCCGCGGTTTGTGAGGCGGCGACAGAAAATGAAGGAGAAAGGGAAGGTCGCACCGTTGTGAATTCTACTGAAAAGTTTTGTATTTACGAAGTTGTGTTTGGCAACAATTAAGACATTTGAAACAAACTATCCGCTTATTTTGCAGACGATATCGGAGGGACCTGCCCGCTTTCCCCCCGCCCCAACCCACGGTGAAGATCCCACAAACATGACCTGTTTTTTTTGACCAAAACATGAACAAAACGTGGTGCTTTGGAAATCAACTGCGCTGGAACCCACATATTTTTCGAATTTCGTTCATCGGGTGCACGTCGATCCCAAACGACTATTAAAAAGGGAGCCAATCTGATTGCTGACAATGGAAACAAACATTAATATTTGCAAGCATAGCCATACTTCCATTATTGAAAGTACACACGAGAACGGATTCAAAATATCAATGCAAATGCAAGGTCAACCATATGTCCACTACACCCAAAGAAGAGTTCGAAAAGTGGTCATGGGTGGGATACGGACCCGCTATCGGCGTTTTCACGACCGCGAACGTCTTCTGGGTCACCACCAGTCTCCTTTACTACTTCCGACGAAATCACGAGTATCTGATCCCCCGGTCTCAGGAAATCGTCACAATCAACGTCATATGCACCATCGTCGTCACAAACCAGTTCATGTTCGACTTCCCCGTCCTTCAAATCGGCCAGAAAATCCCATGCGTTTGGTACATGATCGTCTATTACTTCGTCGCACCGATATGGCTGTTGACTCTGTTTCTCCGGACAGGTCATCTTCTGCTCTCTCACGTTTCCGCACAAGCCAGGCTGGAGCTTTCCATACACGGAAAAATCCTCATCTATACGGCCATGAACAGGTTCGATAGGGCGATGTTACGACTGCAGTTCTTCTTCTTTGGGTCTAATCCGGAGCAATGGTTAGCTGGCAACAACCGCAAACTCACCCTTTGGCAACTGATGAAGAGCATTCTCATACTGACGGGGTTCGAGGCAGTTCTGTTCATAATTGCTGTCGCAGTGAAGAAGGGAAACCTTGAACAGTGTCAATACTCAGATTACACGGTGTTGCTGGTGGTCATGGGAGGGTTCCTCTTCTCCATACCATACCTCCTCTATTGCATTCGTGGCATCAACGACAGTTTCCGAATTCGCCGCGAGATTGCGCTGACATTGACCAACATCATCGCCTTCATGATCATATACCTCATATTTCAGACATTTGCCGTAGAAATATCACCAACCGGTAACAATATCTTCCTCGCCGCATTCGGTTTTGGAATCCATCTTATCCAAGTGGTTTACCCCCTCATCATTTCCTTCATGTCCGATTACCGATGGAAGCACCTTTCCTTGAGTCGAGAATCCTTCGAAAAAACGCTGGATGACCCGGTCCTTTTCCAGGAGCTCAAAAAGGTGATGGCAGAAGGCTTCACGATAGAGAACGCACTCTTCGTTGAAGCATACCGCGAGATGAGAAAGCGCACGACCCAGTTTCCGTATTCAACATCGATCGATCCATCAGAAATGATTGTCGATATCGGAGAAGACAACGTTGTCGTCCCAGGCGGCTTGAACAAGGAGGGAGACAAGGCGATCCAATCCACCAGCATCTTCGATCAGCAGATCGTGTTGTTCAACAAATTCATCAAAGTCGGTGCGCCATATGAGCTGAATATATCTCACCACGTTCGGCTCATTTGTGAAAGGAAGCTCTGGGCCGGCGGATCAGATTCGGATGTGATGGATGTGTTTGAAGAGGTGTACGACGAAGTCAGCTGTCTGATATACCGAAATTCTTTCCCGAGGTTCGTCAGAAGAATGCAAAGCGGACCATCAAAAACGAATAAAGTAGCCCCTTCATGATACGGATGTGATATGAATATGTATATAATCTGTGGTGAAATTGTGTTTGCATCTATTTTTGGTCGATAAATTGACGACATGAACTGTCACAGCAGAAAATTCCGTTTTAATCCATTCTCATCCACAAATCCGAAACCGTCATCTGTTCAACCTTCTCCACTACATCAACGACCCCAGTCGCCCCTTTCGATCCACCTAATCCATCTATCCACCGTCATTGCACATTCTGAAAAAGCCGGATGTCCCGTCACCCCGTTTGCCCGCTCTGATTCTCTTGGTCAGCGCTTGTCAGCGTGTTCAACACCCCCTTCTCCACGGCCGCCTCCCGGAGCCCTCCGGGTGGATCGGATATGCTCTAGGATATCCTTCCCACCTCTCGTTCCCTCTCTCGAGCTCTCCTCCCTCAAAGCTCTTTTGCGGTCAAGCCGGCCGCGCCCGTGGTCCATGCTCATTTTGCAGAATCTTGGATGCAAAGGTGTGGTTACACGAGGCAAAAAAGAAGAAGACCTTTTCATTTTCCGTCGCTTCTTGCCTTCCCCCCCCGTCCCTTCTCCGGCCC
>JADGJF010000162.1:0-31680 GCA_027596845.1 Quaeritorhiza haematococci | reverse complement strand
GGGGAAGGGACGTACGTTTATGATGGTGTGGTGATTGCCCTGAGATTGATGTAGACCAAATTATCAGTCTCGGATCATTGATGATAGAGACATGTTCGAGTCACACTTGCGTCTGAAAACTTTGATGGGTCTATCTCCCCCTATGATCTCGCCCGCGGAAAAGAATTCGCAGAGTATACAGATACACTCTCACCATTTGCCGACTTTCTCTCTCGGCGACGGCGTTCCAGCGCAATTCCAGTGCAAGCGTCGCTCAGCTTGGATAGCGAACTGAAGAATGCAGAACGAAGGTGGTTTGTGAGGTGTGATGCTGGGTGTGATGTTCGAAGTCATGGACGAAGTTCGCCGTGTATTTTCAGGCAAGCCCACATAGATACCTACCTAGTTTACAGAAAATAGGTCAAAAGAATGTACCAGAAATCTAAAACAGACGCGCGCATTCTACGACGTTGGCTATGTACAAAAGACTTTTTTACACATCACAAACATGTCGACGAGGGTCTATTCCCCGTTCTAAGTCGCATCAAATCTTTGGCTCAAACCTTACCCCCAACCTCCCTGAACGTCGTCCACTCAGTCCTCATCTTCTCAGCCTGACCGGGAGTAAACTCATTCATGCACGCATCGTCCGAGTAGTCCATGAAGTTGTGAATCGGGTCTTGGGTGACGTTCAAGTCTGCACGTTCAAAGATGTGCTGCTGGTCTCGCAAGAAATCATCGCGGGTGCATGTTTTTTGACCGATGGGGCAACCTTCACTAGGAAACTTCTGCGGGACGGTGTCAGTGATGCCGTCGTTGGGGTAGGAGCAGCCACCTTGGTTTAGAATGGAAAGACATGGTGTTGAGAGTTAGAGATCTTGGACTGAGCATCAAGGGTTTGATATCGAGAGGTTTGGTAAGCATGGCGGATGAGCTCTCCCCCATTCAGGCCCCAAACCCCCTCGCAACCTCTTTCAGCCCGCCCCTCTCTTCTACTAATCTGGTAATGTAACGTCCACGCACGCATTCCTATCTCACCTTGGAAGGTATGGAAGAGTCCAAGCCAATGTCCGACTTCGTGAGTCAAGGTTTTCCCCAAATTGAACGGCGCCCTGGATCCGCCAGGGACTGAGGAGTGAGAGATGACAACACCATCGCTGGTGGGGTCGCTTTCATAATCCTATTTTTGTAAAAAATGTAGAAGAAGTACGTTATTGAGACTGCAATATCTTACTCGGATCAAATGAAAACGAAGATCATCAGCAGAGCAACAGCGATAGCTGTGATCTAGACAAATACTAACCACCGGCAAAGTCGCCCACCCCAACGCCCTAATATTGGCCGAATAAACATTCAAATCCCTGGGTCCACCCTTCCGCAGAGTCCTCTTCATATCCATCTCCTCAATCGACTCGCGCCCCAATGTAAACCACGTTGCGTTGGTCGTGCGATCAACCGCCGCGAGCCGGAAATTGAAAAGGCCCGTTCCTTTAAAGTCCTCGTTGAGGACACGAATCTGGTCGTCGATCATATTCTGAGGGACATCACCGTTGTCAACACCTTCGCCGTTATTGATAACGTGGAAATGGACGTCAATGTCGACGGGGAAATCAACTCTCAAGGAAGCGGCGGAGACTTCCGAGAGACGCTGCATATTGTGAAAACATCGGCCGCGTGACAAGGCGAAAAAAGGATCAGATTAGTTGCGCACCAGAACAGGGTAAAGGAGGGCAAAGGCTCTTATGATACAAAAAACAAATACTCACCCTCCCCCGTGCCAAATCCTCGTCACGGGCCTCCCGAGTATCGCACGCACGCTGCGCTGCTACGGCAGATGGACCGAGCTGCAACATCCCGATCAATGCCAACACCGTGCTTGAAGTGAATACCTTCATAGTGAGTTTATGTCGAGTTTATAGACTTAGATTTGATCGAAGGGTTCGTATATCTGTATTGATGACAAGATAAGACTGCCTTCTACCCAGTTTCTTTGCAAGAATCTTAGATTTATGTATTGGAGAAAACCCAAAATAACCCTCTGTTTGGACCGCTTTTATCTGCGGTTGACTGTAAAGTAGATCACGTCCGCCCCATTGCACACATGGCGGTCACATGGCGGCGATGCTGCAACTTGTACAGCAACATCCTATTAGGACAAGTGGCCCGAAAGGCGCTAGTGTACGGTTGACTGTGAAGAGAAATCCGGCGGATGTGGTTATGCCGAGGGATATAGGAAAACAGGGACACTGTCCTTGGCTTTGTTGGATGGTGCGGTGTGTTGGGCGTGGCGCCCGTATGTTTTTGGAGGATATTTTCCTTGGTCGTACAGGGTACTCGTTTCAGCCGTGAACTCAATTTTCGATGATATGTTCTCCGCGCTCTTCAAGCTGACTTCCCAGCTCCTCTCCAGGCTGCTCTGTTTTCGCAGAACGCTTTTCTATCATCAGCGCTTGTAAGGATGATAAGACAGGATACGGAGGAAGGTCAATATTCTACGACCACAATTCAACAAACTCCAAGAGGACTGTGAATGTCTTGCAGAGGCGGGAGGAGCTGGAAATGCTGAATACAGCTTAAGATCACGAAGAGTTTCAGAAGTCTTCCAAGCTTCAAACCATGTTCGACTTCTGGTTCGACTCCAAATAGTTGGTCTTTCTTGCCGAGGTATTCTTTTCGCATACCTGCTCCGCCTCCACACTAGCCTGCGCACTGCCTAAATGGCTGCTTGTATGGGGTGTGAAATGGCGGTTCGTCAATAACGACAGGCGCATGGGTATGCTGGACTCAAACAGCCTTGCAAACAGCCCAAACAATCCGATACTTTCATCATCAGTGTACTTTGATTGCGCCTTTTACATCTGCACCTGAAAGCCAGACCTGGGGCCAAGACCACGAACCAGACCACACACGACTGTGTTGAGCACGCACGATAGACATCCCGTTTTTCGGGGGGGGGGGCGTCACAACGAAAAGTGAAGGTCGTTTGAGGAGAATGGTCAATACGTTTTTTTAAAAAATAAAACATTCCTATAACAAATCTACAACGCGCGTAACTATTTACGAGCTTGGTCATGTACAAAGTAGTTTACATATCGCAAACAATCTCATATCCACTGACTAGAACAGGAGTCTACTTCCCTTTCTAAGTCAAATCAAATTCTTGCCCTTGAAGCCGGCTCAAGCCTTCAAGCCTGACCCCCCTCCCTGAACGTCGTCCACTCACTCCTCATCTTCTCAGTCTGACCGGGAGTAAACTGATTCATACACGAATCATCCGAGTAGTCCATGAAGTTATGAATCGGGTCTTGGGTGACGTTAAAGTCCGCACGATCAAAGATGTGCTGCTGGTCTCGCGGAAAATCGTCGCGGGTGCATGATTTCCGACCGGTGGGGCAACCTTGGGTGGAGGTTTTTTGCGGGACGGTGTCGGTGATGCCGTCGTTGGGGTAGGAGCAACCACCTGGTTTGGAAGGAAAAGACAAGGCGATCGAGTTAGATTGTGTCGATTACGGATCCAATCATTTACAAATGTGACATTCATAAGACGCGCAGATGGAACAAGTCGACATTGCTAACTCACCTTGGAATGTATGAAAGAGGCCGAGCCAGTGTCCAACCTCGTGAGTCAAGGTTCTCCCCAAATTGAACCGTGCCCTAGAGCCACCAGGAACAGAGGAATGGGCGATGACTACGCCATCGTCGGTGGGGTTGCTTTGATAATCCTATTCATGTAAAAGCGAAGAAGAAGTACGTTAGTGAAACTGCAATATTTTGCCAAAACAAGAACAAAGATTCGCAGTAGACCAGCGGCGAAATACATCAACAGATACCAACCGACGGAAACGTCGCCCATCCCAGCAACCCGGTAAGATTAACCGAGTAAACATTCAAATCCTTGGGCCCACCCTTCCGCAAAGTCCTCTTCATTTCCCTCTCCTCAGTTGTTTCGGGATTCAATCTAAACCAGGTTGCGTTTGTTGTGCGATTGACTGCAGCCAGCCGGAAATTGAAGAGACCCGTGCCCTTGAAATCCTCGTTGAGGACACGAATTTGGTCATCGATCATATTCTGAGGGATATTGCCGTTGTCAACACCCTCGCCGTTATTGATAACGTGGAAATGAACATCAACGTTGACCGGAAAAGCGCTTTGGAAGGAAGAGGCGGGGACTTCCGCGAGGCGCTGCAGGGTGGCGACAACACCAGGTTTGGGTTCAGGACGTGGTCGCGTGACGCGCAAAAGGAGCGGGAAGGAGGATACGATCAGTTGTGCATCAGGGATAACAACTCTTTTCCAGAATAGGGATACGACAATGATTTTAGCTGCACAAAAACAAATACACACCCTTCCCCGTGCGATATCCTCGTTGCGGGGCTCCCGTGTACCACACGCACGCCCACCCTGGGCTGCAACGGCGGATGGACCGAGCTGCAACAGCCCAATGAATGCCAACAGCGCGCTCGAAGTGAATACCTTCATGGTGAGTTGATATGCTTAGATTTGATTGACGGATGGGTGGTGCTATCTGTATAATGGCAAGATCAGACTAGTTTTCTATCCAGTTCAGTTCCAAGATTATGTTGGAGGTATAGCGAAATAGACCTATGTTCAGGCTGCTTTTATCTGCAGTTGAAGGTTAAGTGGACTCGTGCACCCATCGTAGACACGGCGCAGGACATGGCGGCGCTGCCTGAAGCCGTACAATTCAACATACCCCTTGGACAAGTGGGGCGAAAAGAACTAGTGTAAGATTGAAAGCGACGATACATCCTGGATTCCGAATCAATAGGAAGGGACACTGTCTTCCGTTGTTGGACTTTGCGGTGCAGGCGTCTCAGGCGTCGGCAGCAGCCTGGGCAGTAGCGTCGTCAGCGTGTGGTAAACTAATGATTATGTTGGACATTTCTTGTGTCGTACAACAATGTGTCTGTTCTTTTCTCCCCCCCTCTGTGTCTGTTCGCTCATCCAAGAAAATTTACGAAATTATTCAACTGCTCCTCTCAGCTCCTCTTGGCTCGCCTCAGCTCGACTCTCACTTCTCTGTCATGAGCGCTTGCAAGGATAAGGTATAGATATGGCGGACAAGCGATTATTCAGAATTATGGACACAATTCAACGAACTCGAGTTGACAGAATTAGCAGAGATGGAATGCTGAATTTCCCATGATCACCAAGGCAGGAAGTGCCGAATGGATAAAAGCTTCCAAACAGTATTTTCCTTCATCGCCCCTCCAGAATATCGAGTAAGGCATCCTCCTCAGTCCTCTGCCGTGCCTCCGCAACAGCACTCGCATGGTGTTTGAAATGGCAGTTCCTCAAGAACGGCGGGCGCACCGTTTCGGTAGCCTACAACAGCCCAAGTTTCTGGAACACCCCCCAGAACAACCCTCCCTTTGATTGCTCTTTCATTTGCACCTGATGGGCAGGGCGCGCTCACGACCAGACTCACGACCGTGCTGAGCACGCAAAAGATCTGGTGTGGTGGCGACATCGACCAAGAGGACATTCAACTCCGAAACTGACTCCGAAATAAAAAACAACCAACAATAGAATGTGAAGTACAGTAAAAGGGAGGAGACTCCTTTCCTTCGAAACCTAGTTCGAAACCTGATGGAAGGCGGACTTTCAGTTTCTGTGTCCCTCATGTCCGGATTCAGTTTCGGTTGTGAAATTCTCAAATTACTTATGAAGTTGTTGTCCACACGCTTGCGCTACTGGTACTTGCGGGGATTTATCCCTTTCTTGGATTCACGATGAAAGGGCATCTAGGACATTTACATAAAAGGAGATCCTGCCTAGAGATGCCGCTCAAGATCTACGTCGAAAGCAATTCCACGACAAAATCTACAACGCGCGTAACTATTTACAAGGCTGATTACGTACAAAGGAGTTTGCACATCGCAAACATATCCACTAGCTCGAATGTCTAAGTGTATTAGGAGTCTACTCCTACGTCAAGACGTCCCCTGACATTGACTCACGCCTTACCTCCCGCCCTGAACAATACCCACTCACTCCTCATTTTCTCGGCCTGACCGGGAGTGAACTCATTCATGCACGCATCATCCGAGTAGTCCATGAAGTTGTGAATCGGATCTTGGGTGACGTTCAAGTCTGCACGTTCAAAGATGTGCTGCTGGTCTCGCGGAAAGTCGTCGCGGGTGCACGTTTTCTGCCCGATAGGGCAACCTTCAGTGGAGTTCTTTTGCGGGACGGTGTCGGTGATGCCGTCGTTGGGATAGGAGCAGCCGCCTATTTTGGAAGGTCAAGATATGGGGATTGAGTTAGCTTACGGATTTCCGATAATTGCATTTGGCGACATCTTGATACCATATTCGATGCACCAAAGGCACCTTGAGCCCATCATACGCAAAACATCGCTTTTCACCTGTGAAAGTATGGAAGAGTCCAAGCCAATGTCCGACCTCGTGGGTCAAAGTCTTGCCCAGATTGAACCGCTCCCTGGAGCCGCCAGGCACCGAAGCATGGGCGATGACCACGCCATCGTCCTGGGGGTCGCCTGCATACCACTATTTTGAAAACAATAAATGTCAATGCTCCATCCTTTGTTGTTGCAAAACACAAATCAAGTCGTCCAGATTACAGAAAGATACTGACCGATGGAAACGTTGCCCATCCCAACAACGCAATATCAGCCGAGTAAACATTCAAATCTGTAGGTCCACCCTTCCGCAAAGTCCTCTTCATTTCCCTCTCCTCAGTTGATTCGTAACCCATCGTAAACCACGTTGCATTTGTCGTTCGATCAACAGCAGCGAGCCGGAAATTGAAAAGACCCGTCCCTTTGAAATCCTCGTTGAGGACACGAATCTGGTCCTCGATCATGTTTTGAGGGAGGTCACCGTTGTCGATACCCTCCCCGTTATTGATCACGTGGAAATGCACGTCAATGTCGACGGGGAAATCAACTCGCAGAGAAGCGACGGAGACTTCCGCAAGGCGCTGCAGATGGCGACAACAACACCATGTTTCGGTTCAGGGCATGGCCGTGTAAGGAGGTGCGGAAAAAAGTACATAATCAATTGAAGATCAGGGATATCACAAAGGTTCTTGCAGCACAAAAAACAAATACACACCCTTCCTTGCGCGAAATCCTCATCTCTGGCCTCTCGCGTACCACACAGACGCCCTCCCTGACCTGCTACGGCGGACGGGCCGAACTGAAACAGCCCGATGAATGCCAAAATCGCGCTTGAAGTGAATACTCTCATATTGAGCTTTGATCCCTAGATTTGACTGGCGGTGTCGGATATGAATTTTGACTTGGCAGAATGAGGTTGGTTTTTCTATTCAGTTTCTTCTTGAAACTTCTGATGCTGTGAGGGGAAACGCAGCGAACCCGTCGATTTGGCTACTTTTATGTTTGGTGGAATGTTGGTCGTCGGCCATGGCGCGATGTGGCGTGCCAACCTGAAGAGATCATATCGTAACAAAGGGCGGCGAAAGCCGCTGGTGCAAGGCTGAGCGCGAAGAGACATCATGAATAAGAAGGCAATGCGGTCATGCGTGAATGAATACGCAAGAGGGACAACGGCGCATGTTGTTCGCCATCAGGCAACTAATAAGGCGTCGTGGTCATTCTGCTGGAAACATGCTCATTTCATTATGCAAGGTGATACATACAAAACAGCCCAAATTGCTCGAAATGCCCGCTTGCAAATGAGCGTTATGAGCGCCGGCAAGGATAAGATAGAGATATTGAGCAGAGGAACGAACAGAGGAATGATTTTTTTTCACGGGTTGGTCCATCATTTTTTGCGAAAAACTCAAAATCCGTTTTCCTTGGTTCCTTCTCTTTGTGCAGCATCAGCGGTGAATGGTTGGGATGGCAGGCATGTCAGGCTGATTCTCAGGCCGAATGATCCACGCGGGTCGATTACGTCTCCCAAACTCCAAAACTCTTTGTGATTACCGCTTTCAACTGGGACTTGTCTTCTTTTCGTATCTTTGCCTCCCGACCCACAACATCAGCCCGTAAAAAGTCTGAAATGGCGGCCTCTGGCGCATCCGTCCGCTTAGTGGATTAAACCCGTCCAACTAAAACCAATTGATTGCACTTATTTCGCATCAGAGCTGCATCAGAGCGCAAGTCCACGCGCATACCAGCCTGACAAAATTCACAAATCGATACTCAATATGCAGAACATCCTGAACATTGCCCACGAGATATTGTATGGACTCTTGACAAGAAGTCCCAGGAACAGTTCTTTCATTGAGTTTCACTCATATGAGTGACTTCGCAGCGAGCTCCGTGTATCGGCCTGCCCCACGCAAAGATTCCAGTGAGGCGGCGTAGTGAAGACAGCGTTTTCGAGTGCAGATTATGAACAACAACTTTATTTAATATGAATAACAAACACATTTCAACGTCTCGCTCAAGCCCAATCTTTGTCCATAGCTACAGCACCGCATTCACCGTTTCCTCACTCAAGAGAATACGCTGTACAGGTGTTATGATGATGACCAGACCGTTCAAAGGGCAGATATCGAAAATCAAATGGTGCCCGTCGAAAGTGAGATGAAGTGGAGGGAATAAAAAACGGATTGTATGTTTTCCTCGTAAATGGCAGATCTTACGACGCAAATCATCAGCACCACTTACGCACCAGCCATTTGAGATCATGGATGAAAACACAATTTTCACTGACATTACCTTGTCCTTCAGTCGCCATGTGCGCCGCCGTCGCACTTTTCGATTCCTTCTGGAGGGCTTTCACAGCTATTGTTATGGAATAGGCATGAGTTTTACAATACACCAGGAAACGAAGCAAATAAAGGTTCAACCCGGTGGAATGTCCAACGAGAAGAGCGCCTCTTACCTTCAACTTCCTGCTCCCCCACAATCTTCTTTTGCAAACCCTTGACCTCCATTCTCTCCGAACCGGTCATCTTTCCCAGTCCGGACTGAAAGGTGAAGGAGGAATAATTTTTTGGCGTAAAAATATGAGTCAAGATTGACGAGAAGGGAGAAATACATCCAACTCTATGCAACCGAGCGTCGACAACAAAGTCCGGATATAGTCCGCCGCCAAACAAGAACCGTCGTCCCTTACCTGCACACTCCCGACTACTTTCTCATATATTCCATGCATCTTTGACGGCTTAGCCTCCTCTCGAACGGGTGCCGCTTCTACAGCAGGCGCCACATACGAATCTCCCACAGGCCCACCTTCTCTTTCAATCCTCTCTCGCTCGATGTCTGATCCCAGACCGCTCATAACCGTTGCTGCCGCGGGTCGAGATGGTGTGACATAGGGGGTACCGATGCTTGTGTTGGGTTCGGCGGGGTTTAAGTAGGGGGTGCCGATTGCCGACGTGGGTTCGAAGGGAGTTTCGTAGGAGGTTCCGATGGCGGAGGACGAGGATGTCGGGCGAACCTAGAGGTGGGAAGATTGAAAAGGTTGAGCGATGTGTAGAAGTGCGAGCGCGGGTGAAGTAAAGGATGGTGCAAAGCAAAGACAAAGAAAAAAAGCCATCACCGTGACGATAAAGGTTACCAATTTAACCGCTCTGAAAACCCAACCATGAACAAGGAAAGCGATGCATTCGGCTGTGTTCAGCCTTCTTACCTCTGGCGACGCCTCAGATCCAACCTTCTCGCTAGTACCAGACGAGCGTCTAGTGCTCAAACGGCGTCCATACTACATATTCACCAGTTTCGGATTGAAAACGGGATGAAATACTACCGTAAACAACAGAACGAAATGAAAGAGCCTCCCGCCCCACCCCTCCTCCCCTGGCCACCACCTCTCCTTCTCTGCCCGCCAAACCAACATGGAGGAGGTCACCGCGCCTCCACTCCTTCCGCCCATACCGCCACATCCGTCCATCCCTCCTTTTCCCTTTCTTCATCTCTGGCGCGAAAGAGGCCATCTCACATCCGCTTCTCCCCCCCTCCGCCACAGCCGTTCATCCCAATGTCACCTTCCTTCTCTCTCTCTTCCCATAACTAAGCCCGTGTCGGCGTCCCAGATCCATGGACTCACTTGGTCGAAGACGTCCACTGCTGCGTGTCGGTTGCTGTCCATCTTCGTGAATCTCAACGCGCTCCTTTCTTGACTGGTTGTGCGGATTCCCGTAAAGTGCTCAGACATTGCGTTATCACAAAGGCAGGTGGACACTTTTACCTTTTTTCAGATTGTTGACCATGACATCACTAACATGGTATGTGAACGGAACCCGAATATGCTTCTCACCGCAGTGGTTCACCATCGTTCGGTCGCGTTCGCATTTTGATGCTAAATTATGTTCCATCTCCTCCAAACCCCACTCCCACATTGTTTCAATCCCCTTTCGTTCAATCCGAAACTTCTGAAGGGGTCGCATTGGTTCTCCCTGCCCATGGTGTGTGAATGGAAGCCGAACATACTTTCCGCCGCAGTATTTCAGCGTCGCTTGGCCCGTTTCGCATTTTGATGCCAAAATTACCCTCCATGTCCCCCCGATCCCCACTCCCACAATGTTGGAATGCACTTTCGTTACAGTCAACAACTTTCAAGGGACCGCATTGGTTCTCTCTGCCATGTTAAAGGCTCTCCACTTCCTATCTGCCTGCTTCACCCCCAAAATCGTTCAAGAAATGTCATGTACGCTATTGGAATACAACTCCAAGACAGTCTTCTATTCGAAAACGGTGAAAACGGTCAACATGTGCGAACAAAAACGGTGAAAACGTTCAACATGTGCGAACAAACAAATCAACACTGGAAATTCTTTGAAATCTTCCAAAAAACAACATTTACGAAAAAACATTCGTCTCTGGGGGGGGAAACCTATTGACGAACTTTTCCACACAGTAAAGCATCAACATTTCATGATCGAAAGGCGCCGCCCTTCAAAAGCTATCAAGATGCATACAAGAGTCGTTTTGGAAGCAGGGTTGAAAGTGGGTGTTGAGCAAACTTTAAATAGAATTGTGAGAATTGGTGCGGACGTTTCTCATTCCGAACAGAAGTGCCCACCATCAAAAGCTCCCAAGAAGGAACCAAAATGAATTGAATTAAATGTTTTCCGTACCTGACCCTTGCTCAGTACCTTCTCAAGCAGATCTCTCGCCTTGGAGGACTTTGGCAGCTTCGAAAGGAAAAAGAAGGCGGCAATGAAGGACACGGAAAAACGAAGAAACCAAAACATGAAATCAAGCGCGGCGAGTGATGGAACGTCTGCTCACGATTCTCACCTTGCTTCTCCCCCTCACCCGCGAACTTCTTCTGCAACCCCTCGGCCTGCATACTCTCCGATCCAGTCATCTTTCCGATGCCGGACTATTGGGAATTGAACGCGATTTGTGAGCAAAGGCAAAAAAATTCGACACTCCCGAGTCCGGATCAGATTTTATCCTTCTCGTCCTTCCCGCGCTCACCTGAACGCTACCGACGGCCTGCTCGGCCATTCCTCGCATCTGCGAAGGCTTGGACTGAGCTGTGTTGGGTTCGGACGTGGTGGCGGATGGGGCGGCGGAGGTAGCCGTGGGAGTTGTGGACGACGGGGTCGTGGTGGTGGTACTCTGTTTCGAAAGGATGAGTGAAGGGGCGCGACGACGATGGGAGAAGAAAAGAACATTAGTGAGTCAATGAGTTTTGGACGGTGAAAGAATAAATAGAAATAGATCACGGCATGTGCTGGCTCACGGTTGTGGCAACCAAAGGACCACCATACCACCACGCATCCATCCAGACCCAACATTCGATGCAAGTAAAGGGACATGCACTCACCTGTTCGTAGACGTCTCTGGTGGGTTCCATAGCTGAAAAAAGGTGTGGAAAAAGGGTTTTGATGTTTTTGTGTTTGAATGAAAGGTCGAGCTGTATTATGCTTCTTTTAGGGAATGGTGTATGTTTGGTTTTTATGGTTTTCTAAAACACCAGTGGCAAAGTCACCGTCTGTGGGACTCATTTTCTTTGTTGATGTTTGTTGATGACCTCACACTTACGCAAGGAGTTAAGTGGGAGAGTAATCATAAGAAGGGAAACAAGTCACACTAAGATTTTACCGGCTTTCCGAAAGGAGCGAAATCTCCCCGTCTCTTTTCGATCTCGCTTTAGCCTAAAGCGGAACAGTCCTCTTCACGTACGTTCGCAACCCCCTACCTGAGGCCTCACCCATTTCCAGTCTTCACTCCAGTCTTCGCTTCTTCACCCTTCACCTCACCTCGGCGGACAGCACCTTTGTTTAGTCTCCAGCTCATCATTCTGGCCGGAGTATTGCCCGTGTTGACACTGTATGCTGTGTGCGTCTTCGGATTCCTGTCAGCCTTTCTCCGCAGGCCTACTCACAATTCCTTTTTCTAAACACTTCGCTTGCCTCATGGGAACCTCGGAACCCTCACTTTGGGGAAGAGAGGCAACGCACGGGTCAGTTCTAATTCGCTTATAGAGTTAGGACGCACAATAGTATAACAAGAGCGGAGAGTCGCGCAAGTCTAGCCTGAATTTCTTTCGTCATGTACTTTCGTATTTTTCAACGTCTGACTCCTTGTTCTTTGCCCTTCATTATTATTAGATGTACATGATTTCTTTCTTTTTTTATCTTGAGTGTGTTTTGAGGAAAGGCGGCTGTCTTGTTCTTGTTCGATTGAAATATTGCGGAGCGTAATGATTGCGAAGCATAATCCTATTCTCAATCAATGGGTGGAGTTTGTAAAAGAGCGTTCAGGGTTCGACCCAAGATTCGATTCTTCATGGCCTCAATGTTTGTTAGTAATTATTATTTCCAGTGTTGATCATGAATCAATCCGAAACAAACATAGCCTGGAACGATGGGGAACTGGGAGTCTATGACCAGCAGGTTTGATGCCGCCCTCTCATCTATTGGTACCATCTGCACACCCTAGACCCACAACAACCACTACACCAAATCTACCTCGCCAAGGGACTTCATATTCGTTCCTTGGGTCCGTCGGAAGCCAACCTGCAATGATGGGGCGTTCGTCCTTATCCTCCTTGAGCGCCAATGCATGCTCCTTAGTTTGTGTGTGTGCTAGTTGTAGACTTTGTAGGCAACGTTGGCCAGTTCCATGAAAATGTCTTTTATTAGGTTGCAACTAGCGCCCTTCCAGCCCACTTTCCTGGCGCCAGTCGTTGAGAAATACAAGTTAAGATTCTCGATGCGGATCCCCTTTGCGTGCTCCAATGTTACCCAAGCGATGAAGCAGGGCTGAACCATCATGCAGACACGAGTATGTCGCGAAGCTACCTAACGGGATGGGTGGGAAGGGAGCAAAGATTCTTGTAACAGACTGGTTCTATGCTATGAGTAAAGCTTGAAGAGAGCCTGGACGACGGCAGTCGTGTCCTTCTATGCCTTATATGCTTCCCTCACGACGAGGGAAGTCAGTGTTGCTCTGCCGTGGGAATATAGGCTAGTCATCGTTGCTTCACCGTGGGAAGAATGCTCCTCCGCCACCTGATTCTTATCAGGACACGTCCTCCGCTTTCCCCACATTGCCCTGCTCTCCAAGTTCCTTGGGATCATTCCCCTCTCCAACGGTTGGTTCCATCGGCTGTCGGAGTTGATGGATGAACTCGACCTATACCCGTACTGGACCAACTTCAACATGCTCAGGGACATCAACAAAGTCGACTGGAAGGCCCTGATATGGAACCGCCTCTCCAACGATACGCGGTGTAACTCTCCAACCCTGTCGCTCATCTCCCTTCACCGCTGTCCGCCGCCGCTACGAAATCGACAGGTATTCGTCACTTATGTCAGAGTAGCGACCGTGACTTAGAGTATCCGAATTCGCATAGATCATAGTTTAGACTGCATATCTTACATTAAATCGCACACCAGATTTTAGAGTACAGTACGTAGAATCCCCAACCTAGTTATCTTCCAAGTTGAATATATCAAATGTCTTTGAAGCGAGAAGTCTTCCTTGTGCATAGAACACAGAACTTTGGAGCATTTTTACAATCTCTCTTTAACCTTTCTTCAAACTGTTTCTGTTTACGCTTCCTTCTCCAGATTTCGGACAAGAACAACCGTGTTTGCCAGAAAAACCAGACTCCTGTAGCTCGGATTGTTCACTTTTTCTCTCCCATGCAACATCTTGCCATTGCATTCACCGAAATTTTTCTCAAAAAGATAAGACATACCCAAGACCTTCTCTTTTCATATCGAAGAAAACATTGAGCGTGGAGGGGCAGAATAAAGTAGATGGACGGCGGCTTTCCCACTTGAATTTCCGGCACCCCAATCTTTCTGTTTTCTCCTGTTCGAAGAGTTTTTCCATACCGAAATCTTGACCCTATTTGTGGGCTGTTGAATTCCCCCAACTGTGAAAGCTTGAAGACAAACATCAAAACTAAAAACGGTTGCCTCTCAAAGTTTTTTTTCAAGTGTCTCCATATGTGTCATGGGGGTCTCTGCGTGTATTGGGCACTCTTCACTCAGCTCAACTGAGTTACTTCCATCCTAAGTTAGTTGTAATAGAACAAAGTAAATAGGCATATCGCCCACTAGTTTTACACCTAGTTCATTCAGAGGGGTGACACAAAGTGTAGGTCAAAACACTGCATTAAAAAACCGTCGAAACGATGACCGTCAACATAGAAAGCGAGTTCGCCGTCGAAATGACGTGCACCTCCTGCTCCGCCGCCGTCACATCCGCCCTCCAACCTCTCCAAGCAAGCGGCCAAATAAACTCCTTCAACGTCTCCCTACCAACCCAGAGCGTCACCGTCTCGGGATCCATCCCTCCTTCTCGTATCCTTGCCGTCCTCCGCACAACGGGCAAAAAAACGGTTCTCCGCGGAATTCAGAGTCCAGGTGGGGTATCGACGCCGGGTGCCGCGGCTGTATGTCTGTTTGAGCACTTCCCCGGATTCCAGATTGGGCGTTGGGCCCAGCACGACAACCGGGGTTTGGCACGATTGATTCAGATCGATAGTGGGACGTGTGTTGTGGATGCTGTTGTGGATGGATTGGAGCCGGGAACGGAGTACACAATCTCTGCGCACGAGTGCGGGGATATATCGAGGGGCGCCGAGTCGACTGGGGATGTGGTAGCCGAACTTGGAAGGTTCAAGGCAGATACCAAGGGAAGGGGTGAGGCAGTTATGGAGACTGCGTCTGTGAAGGTGTGGGAGATCATCGGGAGATCCTTGGTCGTCGATGTAGCGAATGCAGAGGCGGGGAAACCCAGCGGCAAGGCGATTTGTGGTATCGTGGCACGGTCGGCAGGGGTGTTTGAAAATGATAAGAAGGTTTGTTCGTGTTCTGGGCAAACGCTCTGGGAAGAGGCTGCGGCCAACAAGCTGTAGATCCACAGGAAGCGTTGTTGGAGGACCGTTTCCACTTACCTTTTGTAACAAATTTAACGTGTGTAAATAGAGTCCTTTCATAATAGTCGCAGTTGCTCGCAGCCGTTGCGATCTGCCTTGCTTCGCCAGGGTTAAAGAATCGCTATCCATCTCTCTCTGGAAAGGTTTAGGTGGTCACGAAGCCGCTTTTCAGCACACCATCGCCCATTGGAAAAGTCTTTTGTTTACTGATGTTACATGGGTTCACTCTTCCCACCACCCCCAACCCATCTTCGTATATTCTCATCCATTATGAATTACCTGCCTCAACCTCTTACATGCCGCCTTCAGTTGCTCTTGCTCCTCCCTGCTCAAATGATATCTCCCTGGTCCTCCAAAAGGTCCAATGGCGCTTCCAGCCCCACCCCAACACACTCCAACAACCAGCAATCTAGGAAACTTCGGCAATATCTCCAAGAGCTGCACAAAAGATATCCCCGATGTCCCAGCAGCCGGCACATTCTTCAGGCCCTCCAATCTATCACAATGTTCTGCCAAAGCTTCCAACGATTTGACAGTCAACCGTCGATTACCATACGGTAACGTAAGAAACCGAAGTTGCCGACCCAATGACCGCGCCAAAACTACGATGGAGTTGTCAGAGATGGAACCCGCACTGCCGAGTTGAAGGGTTTGAAGCCGCGTGCACGATTTGGCGAGGAGGACTACGGAGTAATCTGTGATTTCCCGGCCTTGGACAACGTCAAGGTATTCGAGGGCAAGACAGTTTTGAGCGATTCGGAATAGAGGGCCATCGCCTATGATGGGGACCTCAAGGTGCACGAGCTGTCGGCATGACTCTGCGATGTCTGTGACGAGATCGTCGGTCGCTTGGTGGTGTAGTGATGCCGCGCGGCGAGATGGGGAGACGACCAAGCGGGTGAGATAGCGGAATTGGGTTACGAGTGGCAGAAGGCTACGCATGAATCCAATCCCATCGAGTTCTAACTCTTTGAGGGCAACACGGTCCGGGGGGAAAAGGGGAAGTAGTGATGGGCTAGATCGCCGTGGGGGGGAGTTGTTGGTCGTACTCGATATTGATAGAGATGAGACTTCATGCGTAATCACGGCGTCCGGTTGCTCCGCCATAGAGCTACCACTGGCAGCACCGCCAGCTCCGCTTCCAAAAAGTCCCTCGTCCATGTGAACCTCCGTCTCGTGTGTGGGTGGAAGTAATGGTGCCAAAACATGAGTAGGATCGGTTGTAGCATTCAACTCGTACAGCGACAGGTGCATCAAATGCCGGTTCGACGAAATCACTCTCGTGAGAGCATCCAGCTTATGGGCGTTCCCAACTCTCAGCTTTCGTAAGCACCTCAGTGAATCTGCAACAATCTCTAAGGTGTCGTCGAGCGCAATCGGCCAATCCAGGCTCAGGTTCTCTAGACCAGGATTCGACTCGATTAGTTCACGGAGAGCGCTGGCCATCCTAGACCCAGGTGAATCGACGTCAGAGCCTGGGTGGTGATGGCTCCCGTTGGCGGACTCGGAAGACTCCGAAGGCACACTCACGTAGTTACCTACCCACTCCAAAGCAAATGTGAGCAGCCGACCCTGATAAGCTGTTGCAACCCGGCGGATCCCACGATCAGTAAACGTGAGGCTCCGTGATACACCTCGTCCACTCATTGGCCCATTGTCAATATCATTTCCCGAAAATCCGTTCACCACACCTCCACCCCCCACTCCCCCGTGGATCCCACCTCCCGGACCGCCAACCCCCCCTCCTCCACCAGGAGCCCCTCCAGCACCACTACTCCCAGTACCACCACCCAAGACGACCCCGATAGGTCGCATCCACTGAGTGCGCAACCGCAAATGTCTTAGCTTCCCACAATTGGCTGCAATAGCCTCCAACCCCTCATCTGTTATTCTCGCGTGCTCCTGTGCACTCGAAACCAGCGATAACGAAGCCAAGTTTGGGCAGGCTTTCGATATGACCCACAAATCATCATCGTTGACAGCGGGGCAATCGAGCTCCAACGAGACAAGCCGAGGGCACCCCTGCAAGATTCGACGTATGCCCGCTGGACGAAGGTCACCTATCCCCCACGGCAACGATGAAGTGATAAGACGAAGATGTTGTATGTGGTGCCGACGATCGAGCTTGCCCGACGATCTCGAGTCGGGTGGTGTTCTTTGGCTTTGCTGTGACTTGGATCTTTGCACTGACAGAGACAAGGAAACGGTTGTCTTGGGTCTGTCTACGGTGCCGGAACCACCAGTGACAAAACCACCGCTCTGGCCATTGGTTGTGGTGTTGCTGTTTGGGTTGAGCCGTGGCGGACTCGGGTGCCTCAGCCGTTCTGACAACGCTGCCAACGAATTGCTTTGTTGGTGACCTCCTCCTGGTTTCTGACCGTTGAGCCGGCCATTTTGGGACGACGAAGACGATGACAATAACGCGCGTAACGTGTCCCAATCATCCGTATAGCAGGCAACACGGTTCCAGAGAAAAACGACCGCAGCTTGGTACCAGAATTTCGACACTACGCAACAGGATAGGAGGTCGTGTTTATCTGAGACGTGAGAGAAGACGGCGTTCAGGATTTCGACAGGGACGTCCATTGTGACAGGTGTGGCGGTAGGTGTGGTAGACTGTGAGTCGAGTTGCTGGGTTGCGCTTTGGGCCACAACGCTTGCTGAAGCGTCGGCGTCGGCAGGGGCGTCCACGTTCATCTGTCAGTTCTGCTATGTTGTGTTCGTTGACGTTTAGGGTGTGACACAGTAATCTCAGAACTGGTGCATGCGACAACGACGTTTGAGTGTGGATCTCTCTTAGGATCTCTCTCTTCGTGCCCAGTCATCATGTTGTGGAAGTCGGGTCGTCTCAACCAGACTTTGCCAACGTCTTGCCAACACTCGACTGAACATATGGCTAGGCAAATCATCCAGTCGTTTTTCCGGGTACCCTCTCACCTCTGTCCTCTCGTATCCTGAATTTCTCAAGGCACAGTTCGCCAACAGAAAGTCTCGCTTGAAAGTCCACGCCGTCAAGTTGAGCCTTCTTAAACTATTAGGAATTGCACTCTCGAATTCTGCTAGCCTGCGTGCTTATCTCAGCTGACATACCCGAAACGGAGGGCTTCCCCATCTGCGACCACCCCGGCTCTCGCGTGCACTGCTCAAAGCGCCTTTTCCACAGTGCGTCCTCGCGAATTCAGTTGAAACGTCCGTCGAAAGTTCTGTATATACGATGCCTCGAACTCTTCCATATCAGATTTTACAAATCCAACTCCAGTTCATCCAACATCTTCTGATACTTGTCCTTCGCGATGGTATCTAAATAAGGATTCTGCAACCTGCTTTTTAGTGCGTAAATCTTTGCGTTCTTTTCTTCGCGCTCTTTCTCCATCAGCTCGACGAATAGTTGTTGATTGATGAGTCCACGGGAGAGCAGCTCGGCTGGAGTCAGGCTTCCTTGATCAGATTGTGTCTCTGTTGATGAGGATGGGGGTAATGTTATAGGGTTCTGCTCGAAGATTTTCGATGCTTGATGTGGGGATGCCGGGACAGGAACAAGATGTGGAGAGAATTGAAGGTGCGTGAATTATTTGCGTGTCCTCCACTTGAATTGAAAATGTGCTAGTCTATTATGAAACAAGACAGAGAACCCCATCGAGCTGAGACATACTTGTTCTGGGAGTCACGGGCCCCTTCTCCTTATCACAATCTCCTGAACTTTCCAGATCGTCAAAGGCTGCAACGGAATTGAGGGGAAAGAAACCTCTCTCTTGCGTGCTCAATTTCGTCCCGAACGCCCAAGAATCTGGGTAAATCGCATGAAGTTCCAAAATTTCGTTCTGCTCTATAGTGAGTTCGTCGTCCTCCGTTTGCTGAAAAGGCCAGATCACCTTGAATCTACCAATCGATGAGAGGGCACCGTACGGTGGTGGCGGTTGATCTGGTACTAAAGTTGGCACCGTAACAGCATCCGATGGTGATCGAAGGGACAGATCGACAGCGATTGCGGCGATAACGTTCGTCAGATTGTCACCATCGACAGATCCGAATGTTGCGGTCGAAGAAGTTGTGTGATTTTGACTGGGGATAGGTTCAGCGCTGGCTACTATTGTTGCTGTTGCCGGAGTTGTTCGGTCCCTTGGAGTCTCCCCTTCTCTCTCCACAACTTCGTCCGTGACAAACGATACCGAGAATTGTGGGTTGATAACTTGAACGACACAGTTTGGAGCAGCTTCGTCGTCCCCACGTTCGTTCCCCTCCTCCGGTCTTTTTGTCGTTGAACTTCCGTTGAGTTCGGAAGATTTCCGACTCCCCTTCCGATTTCGATTGCACCCACAACAAACCCAGCCCCTCCGCAGAGCGTAGACAGACACAAATGCTACCACGGATGCCACTGTTGCAATCAGAATGATGGCTACAATGATAGGCGTCACCGGCGGTTCGTGTTGTGCTTCAACCGGCCACTTCTTTGGAACCTCTGATACGCCATCACCGAGTGCTCCAATAGAAGGTGTTGGCTCTTCATCCTCTAGAATAGTGTAAACCGACACCAACCTCAGAACCGTATTTCCACATAAAACACCTTCACCGCATTGCACTCTGCCTGTGCATTCGTTGTCGAAGAGCTTGACGAGCACATTAGAAAGAGTGGTTGCGTCCGGAAAACACGTACAGGAGGCGCCTTCAACTGCAGCGTACGCATTCTGTTGCTGTGTAAGGGTAGTTTTGGTTTTGCATCTGTTGACGCAAGATTCGGCGGACAGGAGGGGCGCTGTGGGTGAGGGGATGGAGGAGACGTTTCGGTAGGCATAGCAGCCGTCGCTGTGGGCGGCGTGGGCGGTGGTGGGTAGTAATAGGAAGTGGCAGGCGCATAGTAACAGGGTGAAGGGAAGGTGCTGGTGCATGTTGGGACTAGCGGAAGTTCCTTCGGCGGGGAGAGGAGTTAGGTTGGAGAGCCTTTCAAAGTCGACTTGCACACTTTTGAGGTCTATTTGTGTCACCCAAAATTGAGACTCCGCACTGCAGACTCTCCATCCCCAAGACTCCTCCGCAAATGCAAACCCGGTAAAACAGTGGATTTTTCGTTTTCAAGTGCCGCAACCGAGGCCTTTCACAACGTTCATGCTTCGCATCGCTTGCTTGATGGTCTCCTGTGGGGACCTTTTATATCAATCAAGGTCATGAAATTCTGGGAAGAAGTAAACGCATTCCAACATTCTCCACGGTGGTGGACGTTTATACTGTGTCTCGCACCATCAAGTGACCATCCCGCATATTGTGTGGAAGACTATCAATGGCATGGGCTCGCTGGCATATCAGATTGGCTCATTAGGTGCTGTGGGTATCTATATTTGTCCGACACGTTCGTATTTCCTACACAGTAAGTAAAACAAAAAAATACAAATCAAATTACATGTATATTCACTAATTACCGACTCTTCCCATACTCTCCATCTTTATAGGCATCGACTTCCGTTTCAACACCCAGATCAGCGCCATCAGACAGGTCCTCAACCAACTCTGGAGCCACTCCGACCTCTGCATCTGCCATTGGCGAATAACCTGCTGCTCCATCAATTGATGGGGAGACTTCTTTTGGTGTCTCAACAGCGTCTTGACTTGCCATCGTCAACGATTGATCTTGTTCAGTGTAATCTAAACTCGGCGATCGAATCGCGGCCGACTCGGGTGACTCCTCGATCTCTCCTCCACGCCGACCCTCTCCTTCCTCCTCATCCCGCTTGGTCGTCTCTTCACTGCGTGACGCGTTCACCTGCTTTGACCCCTTGCCCTTCTTGTCCTCGCCGGCAGGAGGTGCAGATGGATCCCCCACAGCGATTCCGTAAGCGTTGACGTTGTTATCCCAAACAAGTGCCCTGGCTTCCCTCATTTTTGTTTTTGAAAGAACGGAACCGAGAAACTCCCAGGTTGATAGACTTGCGAGGATGAGTACGAGGGAGAGTGCAGCGACGATGAAGTTGAGGAAGGGAATTAGGTTGATGAAAAGCGGATGAAGTGAGGTAACCGTGCGGGATGCGGCGAAGAGGGAGACGGAGAGCCAGACTGTTGGAGGTGATTAAAGGAAATCGACCATCAAGAATTTCGATTAGCACTTACAGCTCAATTGCCCGCGAAAGAAGGAGACCGCAAAAGACCATTTCTCTTTTTTCCGCTCGTTTGCATTCTTTTTCAGATGCTTACCTGTCCCAGCAATGCAGAGCATAACCGCAATGAGCAGAGATCCCACTCCGATTCGCCACAACAATCTAATCCGTCTCAACCTCTCTCTCGTCCTTCCTTTCGCCAACTCCTTGAAAAACCACGGCTTGAGGCGTTTGAGCGCTTGTGGATCATCAGGTTTCTTCGCATTGGCATCGGCATCGCCTTCATCAGCCGATAGACAGGGGCTCGATTCACCCAAAGGTGTAATAACGTCACCGCTCGTACCAGCCGTGTTTGGAATCGCAGCGGGAATCATAGGCGTGGGTGATGATGGTGAAGGAGGCAAGACGCGGGTATTGATATGGACGGAAGTAGCAGAACCGATGCTCTTCCGATCCGCATCACCATCGTCACGCCGTTTTCCTTTTTCAGATGCATGGCGAGAACTGGTTGCTGTGTCTGCGTCTTGCTTCATGGTGGACACAGGAAGTGGGAAGAGGCTCCTTGGCGGTTGGGGAGGATTCGACTCTGTCTTCGATGACGGCAGCCACTGAGGTCCTATGGCAGAGCCTCCTTCAGACGGGCGCTCCAAGGTCGCTGCTCTACTTGAAGGACCGCCCTGGCCTGCAGGATTTGAAGAGGATGACGCTGCCACAGGATCCGCCATTTCTATCACAAAAATCTGATCATCAGCTGTCGGTGGTTCCAAAGACGACAGCGACGTCACGCCTCCATGCACCCACGGCCATTTCACACCTCCACCATTCCCGTTCAACGGCAATCCCCTCGCCTTCTTTGCCCCCGACTTCCTCAAGCTTTTGTTCTTTTTCGAGCTTTTCCCTTTGGCAACGTTTCCACCCTGACCATTCTCCCCGGCGGCCGCATCCCCTTTGCTGCCGTTCGCATAGCGACTCAGATCAACGATTGAGTCTCGCGGCGATTTGGAGTTCAAAGCAGGAGAGTAATGCATGTGCGTCATGGATTCGTCGGGGTAGAGACTGTTTTCCCCGCTCCCCGTCGAAGATTGTGTTCGTGAGGTGCTGCTGGTTGGTTTGGAGGATTTTCTTGAGCGCGTTTTGTCTTTTCGGGGTCTGGAAGATGTTGAAGGGGTGGAGCTGGTGCCGGATTTCTCGTTGTTGCTATTAGGGTCCCGAGGGAGTTGCCTTCTGACCGCGGCGACGGTGAAGAGTTTCCTCTATTTCATGATCAAAAATGTGTTAGGTTGAATAACAACGCGCTTTCCAGTCCCTCCAAGAAACCACATCCGTAGGAGCACAAATGCTCGGAAACCCTCATAAAAGCAACATACGCCCCAGAGAAAACAGCGGGATCCAGGGATACATCCTTACCTTGTATTTATTGACCCCAGCAAACAAAACCCAGCAAAAATATGTCAAAACAGCCGTAAACATCGCCGCCCACATGACCATCAGCACTTTCGAAAGGCTTGACATCCCACTCGTGGTGTCGACGTTCCCGTCCTGCTGGTCAGACGGCCCCTCTGATGTAAAGGCATTGGAAGGTGTGGGAGGAGAAGACGTGCCATTTGTCGACCCAGACGAAAAGTTGGGGACATCCCAACCCCCCGCAACGATTACGGCTACTGGGATGTTGCACATTATCGCCATGGCCATGATTGCGAGGCTTAAAAACGTTTCCACAGTCTTTGGGGACTTGTGAAAGGACCGGACGAGGCGGAGGCGGTACTGCATGAGAAAGAGGAACGAGGCGAGGAACAATGCGGAAAGCTTGATGCCCGAAAAGGGTCGTAAAATAGGCAGAAAGAAATGTAAAGTTTGAATCAGTGAAAAACATCCGGAGAACGAACATGTAAGCACGGTGCGCATTGAAAACAGACAACCTACCATGACCAAAAAAAATGAAAGCACCCTCAGTTTCGTCGATTCTCTCCGAAGATCCTGGTACACTAACGCTGCCCCACCCGTTGTAAATGCTAAATCTATTGTCATCACCAGGAATACTACCGATATGAGTATTGCGAGCACCTCCGTGATCATCATCAGGAGGTTAAATCTGGATGAAACGAGACGGGAAACGTTTGTTATCAGTGACCAATCGTCCAAAAAAGTGCAAAGTGCGGAACAATACGTCAACGGACAGGCAGACCCTTCGAAGATCCTGCCTCCCCACTGAAACCAATCCATCAGCCAACGCTGCTCACCTAGACTTGAATCTGATGTATACCATCACACTCCACATCGTCGCTCCAGCAACTATGACGAACTGGATCGCCCATGCGACGACATACCATCCTCGCGAAGAAAATACCATATTAGATGTCCAACCCAACTCCGACAAAACAGCGGGATCGAGTGATTGTGAATTGTTCGGGACAGAAGCGATTTTTGAGTCGTTGGTGTTGTTGGATGTGGAGTTGGTGGCGGGGTTTGTGTTGCGGGGATCGGGTTGGGCTTCTGGGGAAGTGAATTGGGTATCTGATGTTGCCAACAAGAGAGAGAAGAAGGGGGTGGCGGGGTATTTACATTCAATGTATGTAGATCTACTACTTTTTTGCATCGTGTCATTCCCATCCCCTTCCTGGGATTAGATGCGAAAACCATCGAGCCTTCCCTTGCACCACCAACAACGTACCTATCCGTATCGGGCTCGGCGGCCCAATCAAGCACACCCCCTCCCGTCCGACGACCCGAATTCTAAAAAACGCAACAGTAGTATTCCCATTCCCCCTCGCCACCTCTACCCCCCGAACCCTCTCCTTCAAATCATTCGGTATCGTCACATTCCCGACTCCAGATTGATTCGGGAAGACTGCTCTAAGAATCAGTGCTGAACGCCTCGTGTTGGAAGGGTTGGTTGTGCAGGAGGCGGGTTGAGAAAGCCAGTTGCCGGCGATGAGTTCTACTTCTAGATCTGACTGGGGTGAGTTGAGGGAGGGGGCGGATGTGTTTGTCGTAGTTCGACCAAAGAAGTCGGTGAGCCATTGGACTTGATAGGTTTGACCGGGTCTCCAGATTTCGGAGGCGTTGCTGACACAGATAGTCGCGCAGGAGGGTGCTGAGTGGGATGTGGTGGTGCGGATGCGCAGGTGGGGATTGGTCAGGGATGATATGATGGGAAAAGTAGAAATAACAAGTCAGAACCGCTGACAGGAGATGTGATTAAAAGAGGACAACAACGTTTCTTTTTCTCCCTTCCACAACCAACCCCCACGGAAACAGGCCACGCAACACCTCGACAAAAGAGAACAAAAACATCTATCCCGTCCCTAACAACTCACCCACTTGACCGGCCGCGAACTCCCCCCAGCACACAGACAAAATCAACACCAACACAATCGAACTTCTAACAGCGTCACCCAACGATCGCGGCGACATCCGGCGCAAGCTTCCAAGCTTATCCTCCCGCGGTACGGACATGGTGAGACCCACATCCAGTAAGACCGTCATGCCATCTGGAAACTTCGAACAACTTGGACTTCGAACAACTTTGAAGAGTAATCCTTCCGTCAGACAAATGGTAGGTTTTTGCCTTGGTGATGGAACTTTGAAGAGGGGGACACTCGTGGTAATGGGCACACTGGGCTCTGGGTCTGGGAAACGCGGGGCAGGACGCGAAGACTGTTTGACGACGATCCACGGAACTGGGACAGGAACTGTGGCAAGAAGCCCCCAACAGTGATGCTGCACCAATGGGCTGGTGTCGAACTCAGGTCCGACGAGAGGGGCTTAGTTTTAGTGTAAACAAACCTGTCAAAAAGCCCTTCACGCACAAACGGCATGCACAAATGTCCCGATGATCCGTCTTTACGTAAAAGAGGTATCTGGGAAGTATCCTCTGTCTTGTTTCATTTTGTTCCTCACGCTACTCATGCGCACCTTCTGCTCCTCGTATTTTCTTTGCTCTCTATCATTACAAGTCGTGGTACCATGATAGTATCTCTCTGCTGAGAGATGGAACTAGAACGCACTGGCGCTCTTCAAGCCAGTCTGCAAGCAGTCTGCAAGCAGCCTTTCGTAGCTTCTTTGAGAGGCTGCTTTCTTGGAGTTGGAATGTTCAAAGGTTCTGCGCAGGTTCTGCGAGACGGGCTCGTTTTCTTTTTTCTCAAGATCGACAAAGAACAACCCATTTGAAGATCATTTCTCAGTTTAGCTATTCTCAGCGCAGTAATATCTTCGTTTTCCTTCCTATTCAAAACCCTGTCCAAAACCTCTCACTCAGAGACCACTTCAGCAACCACTGTACTTCTGCCACAGCTTCTGCCAAGAAATCAGCATCTTTCCTAGCTTTCCTCCAGGCTTTCCTGGAGCTTCTTTTCAACGCTGTTGCAAGTCAGAGTTGGCATGTTAGGTAAACGGCCAACATGCGCCATCATAGAGAAGCAAAAGCAAAGGATGCTTTCCTAGGTTTTGGGAAACAAAGACTCGGACACATCGCCAGCGCAAGCGCCTGAGTCGCTGGGGAAAGGCTTCCTTTGTCATGGTCTCGTACCCAGACGGAATGGCCGGACCACTCAGTAGAACCAACGTCCCACTTTGTTTTCTGATTTCTGTTACATCCAAATGAAAGCAAAAAGGAAAAGGTGAGCTAGGAACTGAGCTTGAACTGAGCTAGGAAGGCTGCCAGGAAGGGACTAATGGGGTGAAATCTACCATTTTCACACACCCAAACTGTAAAACGTTACACGCAGAAGTTCGACCTTCCCCCTTTGGAAGAGTCCCATGGAAATCTGCGTCTAACACAGTCCTTGGGAGGAGTGAGGTCTTACACCCAAACCTGGGACTCAAAACTCTCAAAACCACCTCAAACCACCTTCCTTCAAAAGCGCACGAAAAGGCCAACTCCGAAACGAGGCGAAATGGGACAGTTGTTTTCGACCACCACTCACCCGATCGACCTTCTTTATGAAAAGATCTCGGGAGACTTCCCTTCCAAGGAGGGTTCCACATTTCAACTTCCCGATGGCCGCCTACTCGCGTACAAGGAGTACACCGACACCGCCTTATCTGACGCCGAGATCGGTTCCCTCCCGGCCATACTTCTATTGCCAGGGTTTCCTGGATCACGCTTCTTCACTCATCCACAAGTTGCTCGTACTGGGCACATCAAGGGATTTAGATTCATCGTTCTGGAACGGCCCGGCGTAGGTCTTTCCTCTCCTCGCCTCACCGATGCAACGCCATCTCAACACACACTACTTGCCTTTGCACGCGACGTCAAGGCCTTCGTCACGACTCATCCACGCATTCGCACACCCGTACATCTCTTCGCTTACTCGGGTGGGACTCCGTTCGCACTTGCGTGTGCTCATGTCTGTGGACCATCGCTGATTAAGTCGCTATCCCTCGTGGCGGCTATCGGGCCCCCTGAAGCACCCACCAAAGGACTTTCCGTCGGAAATCAGATAGGTTTTATTATAGCGAGAAAGTGGCCTTGGCTTCTCCGCAAGATGATTACCCACGAGGAATCGGCGATACTCAAGTCGCCTACGCAATCGATCAAACAGGAGGCGGGGTTCATGAGCGGGAACTGTAAGAATGATAGGCGACTGTGGAGTGATCCAGACGTGGTGGTTCATTTCCTTAAGTCAATATTGGAAACACGAAGGCGTCGACAGGGGATAACGGACTTTGAAGAGATCCGGATGTGGACGAAAGATTGGGGGTTTGCGTTGGAGGAGGTGCAGGTCAAGACGCGGATCTGGCAAGGGGAAGAAGATCATGCGTGCACGCCAGCAATGGGGAGGTTTATAGCGGAAAAGATGGGAGAGGACTGTGCGGAATGCAGGATTGTGAGAGAGTTTGGACATATGCTTTACTTTGAGGTTTGGGATCAGGTCATGGATTGGATATCAGGGGAAGAGCAGTTAACGTTGTCGGCTACGTAATCCACAAAAGAGTACACATCGCTCCTGACGATTAGGATCTGGTGGCAGGGACAACTGGGGACATGAGTTGGGTTTCTGTGTGATGTCATTTTTCCAGATCAACTCTGGCTGACATAATGCTCTTGAAGTTCATATGATGGGGAATTTCCACCTTGGCTTCAAATGGTGTGCGGAGTTTGAAAGGGGTGAAATGCAAGCGCTCACCTGGAGTTTAATTTGCATGATATGATGGCATGACGTCACTTGGAGCTGCGGAAAGGACATGTGGTGTAACACAAAGTTGTGCTGTTGTGTGACTTGATTCTGTGGGAGGTTTCTTGGGGAGAGAACTGTCAGAAGAAAGAGCGCACCACCGTTGAAAGCGCGGTGAACGTAGCTGAGACGGCGATATGTGAGTTGAAGGAGTGAATCGACCTAAGTTCTTTGTGCCTCTCGTAAAATCGGTGCATTGGGAGATCCTACCTCGAACCGTGCATTAGATGGGACGGGTTCGAGCGGGAGGACGCAGGACGCGCCGTGAACAGTTATATAAGGGTGGAGGGTACCACTGCACTCTGCGAGAAAAATTGTCTTGGCTCTCACTTCAACCAAAAATTGGCTCCAAACCGCATTTATTCTGACTCCGGAACGCGCTTCCCTTTCGCTCAGCTTTTGCAGGTACTCATAAGGGGGCCACACACCCGCCACATCCACCGGGGTATCATCTTCAAAGCGGCCGTGTCCAGAAACATAATCGGTTTGACTTTCCGCTTGTCGTTAGATTGCATCTCAAAGACCTCTTCCCCTTCTGAAGCTCACATCCTTTTGAACCTCTTGTTCCCTTGCCCCGACCAAAACGCGAACCTCATCGAAGACCCACATAGTCGTTTCTGTCTCCCAAACACGCTTCCCGGCCCTCATATCACCCAGCACAACTTCCTTACTTTTCCAACAATGCTCGCTACAGACTCTGTCCCTAGCGACCATGTCGCACATTCAACAGAAGATACCTCCCTTGACTCTCTCATCGAACGGACAAGACGGACTTCCCTCCTTGAAAAGCCTGATGATCTGGAACTGTTCGCGTCTATTGATACTTTGTCTGAGTTGGACTTGAGAGTCAAATTCAAGGAACTTTTGTTGCAGTTGAAAGAGAAGGAAAGAGGTAAGGAATTCGGGGCTCGCTAACCTTCTATATAACTATCACCTCTTCCTGCACAAAGTCGACCTCGACAGGATGGAAAACGAACCTTATCAATCGCGTCTTCATTTATATGCATTTGACAGACTTGGAAGCCGCGGCAGAAATTGGTGCGAAACTGGTCGACTCCAACACCTCTCTGCAAACCGAACAAGAAGAACTCAAAAAACAACTCCATGCCGCCAAATCAAAACCATCCGCTCCCGAGGACCCAACCGAATACGAATATGACCCCGACGCTGTGCCCCCAGAGACCCTTGAAGAGAAACTTGCCAAAGCGAAAACTCTATCCCGAAAGAAGTCTTTCAGCATGTACGAACTCGTAGCAAACCTCGAGCGGTCCAACGCCGATCTTCGTTCACAACTTGAGGTAGCCCTCGCCAATGTCCGCGACGCTGACACCGCCCACCTCCGACCCATCCAGATGCTTCGCCGGAGCAACACCGAGCTTCAGGAGCAGCTTCGCCACGCTCTCCAAGATCTCCGCGATACAGAGCAATCCCACGCTCGGACCATCAAAGGCCTCGAACGCAACCTGGATACCCTCCGTGCCGAACTCAACAAAACCGCTGCCGCCGCCATGGAACTCGAAGAAGAACGGCGGAGACTCCTCAAAGAGAAAGTCGAAACCTTGAAAGAGAAATCCGACCTCGAAATCAGCGACTCTGAAGTCATCCGCAGTCTCCAACTCCGCATCCGCGAATTTGAAATCGAAAATGGACGTCTCGCTGCAAGCAAGAAGGATGTAGAACGGAAACTCAAGAGCGTCCTCGCAGAACGGGACCAACTCATTGCAGCAAATGAGGAACTTCAAGACAAGTGTGCCCTCAATGACGATTTGAAAAGAGACTGTGAGAGGCAGGCCAAGTTGATTGAGGAGCTGAAAGACCGGCTAGAGAGTGAGAGGTTTTCGCACCATGCTGGGGATGGGTCGGCGACTGCTTCTTTGGCCGCTATTGCTGCATCGTCGTCGGGGGGGAGTAGGAATGATATGATAAGGAGCTTGGCTGGTGAGATAACGGGTGAACCGCTCACGAAGGAACAGGAGTTCCAGTGGAATCTGTGGATGGATCGGTCGTGGCAGAAGTTGTGGGAAGCTGATGTTCAGGGTTTGAGATATGAGGTGAGCATATTCGGAACACAAACTACGCAGATGTATGCTTCCAAAGTTTGTCTGCGAAGTTCACGGTCTTTCTCACTTTTTGCCACCCTTTCTCTTTCAAAAAGATCGACAACCTCCGCAATAACCGCAACCAAGCCTACGACCGTGTCCGCGATCAGATTGGGGAGATGGTCACCGGTGTTGGAGAGTGGGTGCCTTACCCTTTCAAGAGCTTGACGATGAGCATCACGTCTGCAGTCATCGGGACGAGTACAACAACTGCAGCTGCTGCAGTTGCGGGGGCAGGTGGTGTGCAGGCTATTACGGATGGCAAGGAAGAAGAAGGACAAGAGGGGGAGAAGAAGGAAGGAGAGGGGGAGGCTAAGGCGGAGGGAGAGAGTGGTGGGAACGAGGAAGGGAGTGAAAAAGAGCAGGGTGAACAGAAGGAAGCTTGAGCATGTGTTTATGTAGATTTCAGGGTTTTTTGGGCACTTTATTGAGTGTGAAATTTTCTCTATTGGGTCTCTTACTTTCGGAAAGGGATATGTCCAATATGATTATGTATTTGCGATTTGCAATATCTTAGCTGCAGTCTTTTCATTCCCCAGATGATTTAGACGAAATGAAAAGTGCTGTATCTTGGGTGGCGGAGATTTTGAATTCAACTTGGATGACATCCTCCAGCATACATCTCTCACGTTCTCTCTTTGTCTCTGTATGCTCTTCGGCCACCTCCCGACAAGGAAAAGGGTATTGGTCGAGTATCGTTTCCCATGGTCCTTTTCGCACCATTCTCTTTTGTCTTTCAAACCTGAACAAACTCAGTCTTGAAGTCTTTCGTGACGAGCTTAACAAGCGCGCCATTGGGAGCATCGCCTTTGGTTGCCCACTCAACGAGTTTACTGGAGAGAGAAAAGGGAATGGTTAGTTGCAGAAAGAAGGAGAAAGAAACGGGGCCGGAGATTGAACAGAATATCCAGTCAATGCTTACTCTGCAACAGCATCTAGCGGTGTCCACGTAGACTTGTCCGCGTCGGGCATGAATTTGCGGTTCATAGGAGTGTCAAGCATGATGCTAAGAAACATCCCGGATAAATACATCGGTGTGATTCACGAGACGATGTGAAAGGAAGAAGAGGCGGGTTAGCGAAACGTGTGAGTCCCCGGCAGATATCATGTGCAAGATCATTCCCTCTCCCGTTCTTCTTAGGTCCGCAAAGACCGACAGGAACTGACACCGGCATTCATGATTGCCCACTTACGGGAGGATCCTGTTCAAGTCAAATGTATACAAATCCGATTAGAGCAAAACACAACACGACATACTTAAACACTAAGTCAGCCCAACCATCCGATATCCCTCCTCCACCCTTATACGTACGCGTTAACTTTTGACTTGGCCGGCAATCCGCTCCCTTCAGCAGCCGCACTCTTCACCAGATGGTGGACAGCTGCCTTCGCCATGCCGTAAGCAATCTGTTGACAACGCCAACCGGAAATTCGAGATCCGGGTATAGGAACGATCGATGAGTTAGGTGGGAAATAATGCATGATCAATGGTTGGTGGAGCATCCATGTGCGGCCACGGCAGGTTAGCAAAAGGCTTCTCGAAATGAAAGCTGTCGACGCAGAATGATAGGACTTTGATTATCAACACTTACCATTCCGGGTGTATCCGAAATCGCGGCGGCGGCACCCGTGAGCGTTAGAAGACCACCCCTTTTTCATTTAAACATCGAAGGAAGAAGTCCATCAACAAAAGCACGAGAGGAGGTCATTTACACCCCGACTCCCACGAATCCGAGTCTCCAACAGTAAAGGCAAATACGGGAGATGAAATTTCGACTTGTTCTTACTCTTTGAGGTAAGAAGTGGCGAGTTTGGCCGAGATCGCCGAGGAATGCACGCTCTGTGACCACATGAGGTTAACGTTTTTGTACAAGTCTGAGATGGATTCGTCCGAAAAGAGGTTATTAAATGACCGATAACCAATGCGAGACACACTGGCGTGCCCACCGGCCTCCCACCAAACCCCCCTCCGATTCTGCCTTTTCGTTCTATCGTGTTCTATAGGGGTCTCTCCGCTTTGCTCAAGCGCCACTTG
>JADGJF010000161.1:0-31719 GCA_027596845.1 Quaeritorhiza haematococci | reverse complement strand
CCCCCAAACTATATCTCGTCATTATTCAGATCTACGCAAACGGGGCCGTCGACTCAGCCGTCCAAGACACATCGCGTCTTCTTGCTCAGGTCATTGGATCCATGGCCCTGAAAGGCTACACATAATCAGTAAATTGGGAGAGATTGCAGGGTTTTGATTCTTACCGCAGCAGAATAGCCCGTGAGGGACCACTGGGTTGACATGTGCGAGCGGGAAGTGGGGAGGAGATGTGCGAGCAGGAAGGGAAGTGCGAAGAGAAGATCTGACGCCGGAGTCGGAAAGATACGACGATCACGGTTATGAGTGACTCGGCCGAAAAAATGAAACGAGGATCATATGCTCGGCTGAGAAAGGTTGTTGATCGTTGTTCATGCCGGTCCAACGAGACGGAGAGTTGTGGCGTGCGTGCAGACACATTGAGAGATTCAAGGAAGCAGACTCTTAGTTAGAAACCCCTTGGACTCATCCACAAATTGTCGCGCATCTAACATCACGCCTCACAACCTTGCTCAATGTAGTTAGATAGTTAGCATTAATGTAAAGAATCACTATCGACATGGCTTCCCTCTTCTGATATCACATTATTTTACAAGAATCTAGATACATCATAAATCCTCACAAAGGAAGTCTGACCCTCTTCCGCACCGACACACCACCAAACCGATTTGTCCGACTTGCCGCAAAGGTAATCCATTCAGGTAACTGCCCTCCGCTGCTACGTCCCGCCTTCTGGTCCTGATCATCACCACGAGCCCCTCTTCCACTTTGTTGCTTCTCTTCTGGGACCATGCCGATTCCGCCCCACCGAACAGCAAGTCTCCTGTACACCGGACTAGCCTCGACTTCAGGATGGAAGCATTCAACCATGACCGAAGCTGGCTGTTGCGTCTGTCCACCTTGCTGTTGTTGCTCGCGGATTTCATTCATGTACCGTGTCCATGCTGCCTCCCCAAACCGGATAGCGAACTTGGACTGAATGCGCTCTTGTGAGCTCCAACTCCTCTCGTCGGCACTTCCGTCTTGTGGATGCCCCTTTCCGTTTCTTCGTTTCCGGTTCGCTTTCTCGCTTTCTTTCGACGTTGAGCTCGATTTGGTAACTTCTTTGCTTTCGTCCTGTGCGTCGACGTCTGGAGGGAAATCTCGACGAAGGAGGACAGCTGGGTAAGTCCAATCGTGGTACATCGAGGTCGGCAAAACCAAAGTTCTCTCGTTGTCATCCTGTTCGCCCTCGATTGTGTTTGCATCCCCGTTTTGGATCACCAGCTTTTCGGGCGAGTTCTTTTTGCCCACGTCGGTGATGAAAGGTGATTCAGGTCGCGATGGTTTTGATCCGTCGATGAGCACCCACTGGTCCAATTTTTCGACCTCAAGCCACACTCCAAAGAGGTGGTCCAGGTCTCCTTCTTCCTCCAACTCCGCGTTCTCAACTGTCGTTGTCTCCTCCTTATCCTCCTGTTGAGCGTCCTTCCCGCCCTTTGATTTTTCAACCTTGCTTTCTGCCTTTCGAAGCATTTTGATAACACTATCAGTTTCGATGAATGGATACCCAACAACCGAGACCTTGCAAATTCGTGATCCAGGGGAACCCACGAAGCGACCTCGCAGGATCCTGGCTCTGGTCGATTGGGAAGTGTTTGCTCCTTCTACAGAGGTGACCGTGGCGGTCTCGAGGTTATCCTCAAGATAAACCTCGATCAAATCAGACGGACTCTTTATACCGCCACCGTCCTGGCCATCTCCGTCGCCTCCATCATCTTCATTATCAAAATCAGCAATATCGGGAAGCTCCACCCCCTGACCACCAAACACGCATTCATCGAACAAGCCAAACTTTCGCTGAGTGCAGTGAACGGGTTCCGGGAGGTACTTTGCCGTCACGGATCGGAGTCCGTCCTCATTGAGGGTCGGGTATGCCGACAGCACAACGTATGAGGTTATGTTGCGGGCGGAAAGGATATCACTCAAATCCGCGTCTGTGGTGTTTTGTTGCTGAAGTGGAGGCAGGTCCTTGCTTTGCAGACTTTCTTCCGATGGCGTGACATCCCAGATATGCATGAACATGAGCTTGGCGGGACGGTCGCGGGAGAAGGGAAATACGATGCAGGAGGCGATGTGGAGGATCAGGAGGGGCAGGAGAACGATGGTCAGAATGAGGAATGAGATACGGGAGACTGAGCGGGTCCGTATTTCACTTTCATCATTCCTATTTCCAGGTGTATTTGCAGTTGTAGGGGCTGTGGTTGCTGTTGCAGTTGTTACTACTGAGCGGGTGGAGGCTGAACCGAGGGGAGTATTCTCTTCCGCATCGACCTGAGTTCCAGCAGACTCCGACCACCAGCCCCACCAGCCAGTCCCCTTCTGACGGGCATAGTACCCAGCACCAAAGTATCCGCAGCAAAACACGGGTACTGCATTCGCGAACATCAAAATACCCAGAAACCCGAACGCGACGTCGAAAATCGTCTCAGGTAAACCTTCAGCAATCAGAGAGGGAAAACCGATCACCATCATCTCGACGAGATCGATCGTGTGAATGACGGGAATCGCGGACGAGACTAGTAGCTGCAGCAAACTCATGAGAATCCACGTTTCGTTGGAAGTTTGGATCGGCTCAGATGACTGTGACCTGGCGCGTTCCTCTTTCGAAGCTTTGGCAGTGCTGACAATCTGAACTACCTCCGCGAAAACGACGGACAACGCACCAAACACTCCCCACTCAACAAAGATATACGCTGAATCCACACCCTTCCATGCAGCGTATGCACCCAACACGGAGAGCGGACCCCAAAGAACAAGAAGCAGTGCCCACTGGAGAGGCAAGGGCAAGACAACCAACTGCATTTCCGGGGTGCCTGTAATTGCTGTTGTTTCGCCGGGTTCAGAGCTCTCACCGCTGTGATCGTCCGATTCTTCCTCTTCACTTTCGCTACTGCTGTCTGACGTGCGACCACCGGATTCGTCAACACTACCATTGCGAAGCCTGGTAACGGCAGCAAGGTTGAAACCACAAATCGTGCCCCCGTACTTGACACCGAACAATCTGCATAACCTCGGGAAGACGACAGTCACGGAGATGAAGAGGAAGAAAAGAACAGAGAAAAGGACCCAGAAGAGATTTAGTTCTGGGTGACCGTAACTTGAGTATTTGTTGAGCTTGGCCTAGCAGAGATTTTTGGGTACAGGGAGTGACGCAGAGGTTAGCCGAGAACCCGACGGGAGCAGATGAGAAGAGGAGACAGAGAAAGAAATCCGACAATATGGGGGAAATGTGGGCAAACGTTTCGCTCTCGTGTCGCACGACCATACCTTGAGGATAGAAAGCCCTAGCACTCCGGCAAACGCAATCACCACGCTCGTAAACACCAAGGATATAGCAACAACCGCTGGTCCGAAATACATTTTCCAAAGACCCTGTGCGTTCGTGCCCTTCTCCCTCTCAGAATGCTGTCGCCACCTCCATACTTGGAATCCAACTTTCCAAACGACCATGCCAACTACAATGCCGAAAACCGCAGTAGATAGTGCGATATAAGCGTTTTGGGTCAGGACCACCATGTAAAAGCCCAGGATGTCCAGGAAGAAGAACCCAGCCAATGGGAGCGGGCCGAGTGGATCGTCTGTCTCTTCAACGGGTTGAAGGGTCTCCAGTGTGTTGTCGCCATCAGTATCGTTGCAGAGATGTTTGACAAAGTGGAAGAGGTTGTCGCCCATATGCTGCACTGAGAGTGGGGTGACGTGGTCGAGGTCGTCCCGTGGCGTGTGGTATAGGTATCTTTCAGATTACAGGGTTCGTGGTTGAGAAAGTGGATTTCATATGGGAAATGATTGATGAGCAGATGAAAGGAGAAATAGTATATGGTCGGGGAATCAATATTCGGATGCATTGACGAAAAAGACAGGAAGGCAAAGAGTGCAATGTGGATAATATGTGGCGAATTGATACCTGTAGCTGTAGAAAGCAATATCAATTCCAGGAAGCCGACCGGACACAACGTAAGGTCGATAATCCGTGTCACTAAAGATTCAAAGATTCAAACCCAACCATACATGTTACTGTCCACAACCCGATTCCTCACATCAGTGGAACACGAAATGCTCATCCCTCGCGAATCGGCCCTACCTCCTAATGAACCTCATGATGTCATTGGTAATCACGGATGCGTGCGGGTACTTCGCCGCCACTCCGAAAGCCCTCGACATCGACATCGAATTAGTTCGGAAAAGGAGACTTCTCTTTCCTGCTGCAACGCCCGTGCCCTCCAAGTTGACGAAACCCTTGACGTTTTTGAAGAGAGGGTGTTGTATGAAGGCCTGTGCACCGTTAAGACCAAGTTCTTCGGCGTTATTGAAGTTGAATATCACGTCATATTTTAAAGGGGGATTGTAGATCAAGGTGCGGAGCATCTGCATCAGGGTGAGGAAAACCGCATGGAGAGGCACGGCGATCAGTGGATGAGGAAATCAAAGGAAGTTGGAACGTGGGGTTAACATAAAAACGATTCTCTTCGCCTTACCTCTAGCATAACAGCCACGGCGATCCCGTCGTCGGTTACCCCATGCGAAACGGGTGTACTATCATAATGAGCGGAAACAAGCAAAGCCGGGGCATCATCTTTCCCAGAGTTTGGCGATGTTTCTTTCCCTGTTTCCGCGCGCTTCCCGACACTCCTGAGGGACTGGCTTCCCCGCACACGGACTATGACATTGTTGCTCTCGTACCAAAAATTACACCAGGTGGTAAGATTTACGGGATCGGTTTTAAGAATCTGGATATAGTCCTTAGGAAGTCCTTTCAAGGCCGCTAGAGATCGGAAGCCTGACGCCACGTCGACGATGAACTGAAATTGTTGCAAGAAAAAGGTGGTGAGCGGATGTAGCATTTAAGGGAACTGATCTTGTGTGAAGTGGAAGCATAAACATATCTCTCTACCTGACGAATATGTAGATTGGCGTCGCTTGATCAGAAAAGAGTAGGTCAAAGTGGGTGAGACGATACCCAGGGCAAAACAATCGTCGCCCACGCATCTTTCCAGGGCAAGGATACCAGTGCACGCCTTCCGCCACAAGTAAAATGACAAAAAAAACCCAAGTTGTCAACTCAAAACATACCTATTGTACCCATGAGGTTGGCTCCCAATTGACTTCAAGTGCTGCCAAGCCGCTTCCCCAGAAAACTTCCCTGACTTCATCGTTGCGGTCAAAGGAAACGCTTTCGTCGGCATCCCGATATTTTGCCGCACTGAGGTCCAGACCCCGCCGAGCAGCACGTAGTAACATAGAACGCATGTCGCCAGGAGCCATAACGTCTTCGCGGTGACCGATCGAGGTGTCGCTGGTGAGTATGGTGGTAGGCGGGGCTCAGGGTGACCACGGGTAGCGCGGTCGCGACCGTTGTGGGATAATAGTGGGTCGCGTTCTGACATATAAAACGCCGCTCAACTTTGGACAAAAAACAGGAGAGTTCGTGGTCGTACAGCGGCTTGATGTTCCCAGCTTTGTCGATCAACATTCGAGTTCTGGTTCGAGTTTCCGGAGTGACGATGCGCTGACCCCGGAAAGCTCTACGAAGTTCATTTCCCAGATGTGGTGTATCGTTATATTTCATCATATTTCAATACTTGAACATAATGCCTTGATAATCCGAGTCAGGGCTTTGATTCTGGACTGGTTGCGTGAATGGACCGTGAATGCCTATGGACTGCCAGTGATTAGGCTGAATAAATCGCCGAGGATAGCACTTAGAGTGTCCACAACGATTGCCGTTTCTTCAAATCATATTGCGCCGATTTCCGTGCTCCATTCATTCTGAAATTCTCATTGTTTGCCCTTTGTTGTCAACAACAGCCATGATACTCGAGTGACTGGTGTCTTGAGGAACTTGTTGCACTCAGGATTCTCTCGAAGAAGGGCTTAAGCAAAACAGGAAGAGGTCTTCTTCCACGGTTTTTACTGTCAAAATACCACTACGTCGATGATATTCTCGCCTTATGATGTCCCACGCTCACAGCACTAGGCTTTGTTGGACCTTTGTTGTCCGAGTCATGATGTGACAAATCCCACCAGGTTTGTCAGGTTTATCAGGTCTATGGCAGGGACGAGAGCAAGAAACTCCTTCCGCAGTTTGCGGGCGTAGAGATCCTCCAGGATGAAGTCTCAACCGTCTAATGGTTAATCTTTGTGGACTGAATCGAGGAATTCCGAGTCAAAACCCTGGGTAGCGAGCGCACCGCAAAACGTGGATTAGTGGGGACAGTATACCAAACCAAGGAGTATTCAACGATTCGGCTGAAGTCGGCAAACCTAGTCACTCCTTGGATCTACGAATGAGCGTTGAACTTGAACTTTGCACTCGAACAAGAAGTCAGAACGCAACAAGATCTGTGATCTTTGATCTCGGTGGTGATCTTGTCGTACAGGAAGCATTTCTTCCATTTGCAATCTGGAATTGGAATTTTCGATTTTATATATGGATGGAATTATTTCTTACAAATAGCACCGTGGCAAACGCACCACCGGCGCTGGATTCAACGGACACTTTTTTCTGCCACACGTCTCGTAGCGAAATGCAATTGATAAGAATCAGCGAATGATGTTTCTGTATTCGCATCGGTAATATTCGGAATGTTTCAATGTTCAAACACATATCGTTCCAGCTATTTCACAGAGCAAGGTCTCATTGAATATCATTTACAAACGAATCTACACAACATACAATGCTTTACAGTCTTTCGGATATACCGCCTGGGGTTGCTGTACATTTAAGCGCTTTGCAACGCGGTTATAGCCTGTTGCAACAACTCGATGACCTTTTGGATGGCATTCTGGTTGTTAGTGTTGCCGTTCCCGTTCGCATTTTTGGTCTTTTTGTTGCTGATTTGAGCGTCAGTGGTGGCCGCTGCCGGCGTCGCCATTGATGTTACGCTGACCAGGTTTTTGTTCTTGTTTTCATTCTTTCTGTTCTTGGTGACATCGACTGTGGTGGTGGCAGATGCAAGTGTAGCTTTGGTTCGAGAGCGGAATCCCTTCGCCGTGGTGGTTGCCTGCAGCTTGACATTCACGGCCGCGGTTACGTTGTTGCCAAGTGCGAATTTCAAGTCGGTGGCGACCCCTTGCTTGTTGACGATGGGCGTAATGGGCGATTTCTGTTTGAGGAGCTTGTCGCAGCCAAGGTTCGTCCACGAGGCGCTGAAGCGGGCTCCAAGGAAGGTGAAGAGGTTGTTACCAGTGTCCGCTGCGGGCGTCTTCCCCTTGATAGTCAAGTCCTTTTGTTTGAAAATAACAGCGGGGGCGATCTTGCCAAAGTTCTCGCAGTACGTCTTGCCGGAGGCCTCACCGAGATTCTTCGCTTTGGGTTGTCCGACGTTGACACGGTATAGATTGAGCTTTGTCAGGTCTTCTTTGTTGTTCACAAGTACCATCGGATCGGTGGCCGGGACAAGAGCCACGGGATCTTTTTGGAATTTGTTGGCGTGAAGCTCATTCGAAGCCAAGGTCGCCCGAGCATCACTGGCACCCCCGTCTAAGGCGTTGATTTTGAAAGGCGTGCATCCAAGAGCCGGGTCGAGGAAATCGAAGAGCAATGCGTTGTCTGAACCGTTGGTGATTACGGTTCCACGTTTCTTGTTATTTTTGGCCTTCTGAGCGTTGGTGAACTTTGCACGGTTCTCGGCTGTGTCCTGGGCTGTCTGCTCCCCGACGACGATGTACTGTGTGATGACGTTGTCGGACTGGTCTTGATCGATGACGGCGAAATCGCGAGTTGTTGGGCATGGATCTCCGTTCTTGTCCGTTCCAAGGGCTGGGATGTTGAGAGCTGCCTTTTCCGTCGCCGCGAAGAAGGCCTCTCCGTTGCAGGACGCGAACTGACCAAAGATCGATTTGCCCTCACCGTTCACGCATTTGGCTTGGTTCAGGGATCCATTCTGATCGACGAGCTGAAGATTATCAGCGTTTGTTCCGAACCAAAGGCCGACAACAGCATTGGCGGGCAATCTGGGGACAACAGGGACTGCCAGTGGTTGCGTTCCTTTCGTGACGACCAGCGGGGAGTAGGCGAACAGTTCTCCGGTTGCTGGATCGAAAATGGTTGCTTCGACAAAGGTTTGGGTCTTAGGGTCGGATTGCTTGCATCCCCCAGAGAGCTCATACGGGGTTGCGAGCCCCTTGGCGGTTAGTGCCTCCGGAGGGACGGTCAGCAAACAAGGACCTTGTGCGTACGCGAATGGGGTCGCGGCGACGAGGATGGCTAAGTAAAGTGGAACGTGTCCGAACATTTCGTGATATGTCAAGCTCTTCAAGTTGCTCTTCTGGTCAGAGTGGGAAGGCATCGGAGGCAACTTACGTATTTGAATGAGTTCATACCTTCCATGAAGGGGCGAGGCGAGAAGTGGATCAACCGCATTTGTTCTGCGTTCCATATTCTCCCTTGGACCTCCCTTGTTCCTTATGCAATCTATTTCGTGTCTACCAGCGAAAATTCGGATCATTGATCGCATTTCATATGATTCAATTATCTTCGGCTAAAGCGCGTCAGAAAAGCCTCTTTGTTTCCGACCGAGGATGCCTGGCAGTTTCATGAAACTTCACAGGCTGGCTCACATGTTATTGAACAAAATCCCCTCCTCATGATTGTTGAGACCGCGATCAGGCCGTGATCTTGACCGTGATCATGACATTGATCGAGGTGTTGTTGATCAGGGTCTTGATCAAACACCGACAGAATATTCCACAAACTCCCCCGAGCCTTCGAACACAAGGGCGCTCCATCTGGGCGCTACACAAGTGTGCTTCTTGCTGGAAGAATATTCATCCGAGCGGTATTCTAAATTCTCGGCAAAATCTCGAAGGGCGATGTTCAAGTTGTGCTGTGTCCGTGTTCTATGGCGCGATGTTCGAATGTACAGAAAAATCCCGAAAAATTCGATGGAAAATCTAGCAATACAGGCCTGTATGATGGCGTTGCGGACTTGGATCGAACGTGGAAAGCCGCTTTGTACCAGTGGATGATTCATGTGTGTGGGAGGAATTGGTAGTGTTAGGGCTCAACAGATGAGGGGGAGGAGGGGGAGGGGAGAATGAAAAGGAAGGCGAGAGGGTGGGTGCAACCGGCCAGCCTCTCCGCATCATCGCACGACACGAATGTTCGGTCACTGTTCATACAGCGTCATCTATATTATGGCCGTTTCAGTTGTGTAGTTCTGATTTTGGGACTTGCAAGCAGAGAGAAAGACCCATGTATTTGTACAAAAAAGAAAAAGTATCGCCAGAGTTCCGGTCCATTTCCTGTACATATCGTTCAAACGACGTCCACCGTCACCCCCATCCCAAACAGATTACAAGTTGTCTTTCTTTTCAAACGAATTGAACAGCTTCAGCAGGTCGTCGAAACAAACATATGCATGAGAAAACGTTAACCATGTGTGTCGCCTTTCCACCTCCCCCCTTTCTCCACCTCCTTTCTCTCCGGCACTTCACACCCTCCTGTTGTTCTTTCCCCCTTGCAAGACCTGCTAATACCTCCGCCTCGACAACCACCAGGAAAGCATTCCCCGTCGGCGGAACACGCAATCACTCGGCTGCTGACGCTGCAACCTTTCCACCAGGCGCCTTCTTCTCAGCAATAAGGCCGGTTGGCTTTTCAGTCGGCGCCACGATGGTGACCTTCTTCGTTGAAGTTTCTTTGTTAGCCATCGCTTCCTTAGGCAACGCACGATCCTTTGTCTGCTTCTCTTGATTCTTTTGTGATTCCTGGTCAGTAGTAACCGTAGCCTCAACCCCCTTCTTTTCAAGTTTCGCTTGCGTCTGCTGTGGCTGCTTTGCTACGGTGGGTTTGTGGTCGCCCGTTTCATCGTCTCTCCAGGAGCTGATTCGAGGGCCGGCTTTCGTAAATTTGGAGATCTTGAAAAGCGTTTTCGGGTCCTTCTTCACTGTCGCCGCCGGGCCGGCGGTGGGTTCCTTTTTCGATACTTGACGAGGTGTCACCGTTTTGTGGATCTTCTTTTTCATTTTTTGCTAAAATACAGAGGAAGGCGGTTTGGGGTGAATTGTTTGATGTTGATTGACATTGTCGCTGGAAAAAGTCCGGAATTCACGGTGCACAGTAAGATCTGGGCATGAATAGCATCGAAAAAGGAGAGACCTGAACGGTTATGACATACCAATTCTTTCTCCGCTTCCTCTGCCCTCTTCTTCTCTTGTTCGTTGATCCATTCACGCTGATATTTGTCAGTCAACAGGATAGCGACTGGGGTTGATGGTCTAAAGGATGGTTGGTGAATGATAATCAGCTAAGAGCCCAAAACATCATATTTCATTGAATTTATCACTCCCTTCTCTTCTTCGCATTTTATTGTCCGTACCTGGTTGTTTTCCCATAAGTGTATCCAGGATCAACATCTGAGGGCAATGGTGCCGATTTAGCCAACTTCAACATCTCCTCATGGAACGATTCCCCAATTGTGTTCGTATGACGCTTGATACGAGGCGGAATTCCATCGCTGTTGCTCATCCTGAACACCTTTTTAGTGGAGGTATCTCCTCCCGCCGCCGCGCCGCTGGCACCATTGTTACCACCGCTTGTTTCGAGAGCCCGAGATCGGTGCTGGGTTGCCGTCGAGATGTTAACCAAGCTCTTTTGATGGCCGACCTTGATTCGAACTGGGTGCTCCTTGCGAAAAGTCCGGATTTCCTTGGGAGAGATGCCTTGCTTCGCGGTGGTGCGGTTCATTGCAATGTAGTCGAGAGCGGGGGTCCTGTTCTTGGAGGTCTGGCTTGCTTGCCAGTGCCGTAGAACTATGGGTTGGATTGTGTGTTTTGGTCGCATTCCCGCAAGCGAAAGCAAAGCCATTTTGCGTTAGATAAGAACGACGCAATGACTCCAGCCCTCAAGACTCAAGACCATTCCATTCCGTTTCCAAATTCAATACGGCGAGACGGTAAAGCCCGTTTCCCATCAAATTTGATTCATTCACGTATACAACAGTTACCTGTCTCGGCGCATTCGGTAGGATCCCTTTCGAACTTCTGCCCGTACGCATGCTCGGGTGGGGGCAGATCGTAAACAGAAGGTTTCGGCTTTCCCGTTTCCCCTTTGATGAGCAAAGGATTGGTGGGCTTGTTGTTCGGCATCTTGCTTGATTTGGTTCTCATCCTTGCTTCGTGATCGTCTTGTCTTCTTGGAATTAATTCCTTTGAATGTTTGTGCGAGAAACGCGGAGACAGATCTTGAATAGTTGTCTCTGTGTCTTTTCTTCTTCTTGGGAGGATGTTTCGAAATGCAAGTTTTTAGTTTGTGTGTATGTCTTGGGTTGGGGGGAGGATATTAGAGGTGTTGGTCTTTTGTTTTTTGTTTACAGCAGACTGTCATGAACAAAATGATAAACAAAACAGCCTGCCATTTACATGGATCAAAAAATTTAATCCAATCACGGCTGTATACGAGTTGAAGAGGGTTGAATGTTGCAACTGTATGACTTTTACCTGAGCGTCGTGGCCCCTCAACCACGGGACGTCACAGACGGAGTACTACAACAAAGGACCAACAAAGTCACCGGCTCCGGTGGTGTTGTGCGATGTTTTCTCCCCGTCTGCCCTGGCTCAAACATAAATGAGGGACTTGAATTCCCTTATGCATCTGTATTCAGCAAATGACAAATCACAGGAATGCGCAAAATGCGAGTGTCTGTTCGTGTCTCTTTTACTGTGATGCTATAAACTGTAGAAAATCCTTCCCCCCCTATTTCATTCTTCTCGTTGGCCGCCGCCAGAACACCGATTCAGGATCTTATTCACAAGATCTGCCTTTTCGAAGCAATCACTGTAGTCGATGTTTCTTTTGGCAAGAATCCGCTGTAACTCTTTGACCGATTTCTCCATCAGCGATTCGCGGCTTTCTGTGATCACCGGGAAAGCGCGTTGCCGTTCTAGCATCGCTTGTCGCCGGCGGAGCTCTGCCATTGACCTGTGTTTTCGTTCGTCGTCTTCAGCTAATTGTTGCTGCAGGTCTTGCACCGGGGGGATTTCCATGCCCAGGTGACTCATGACTCGTTCCATCACATCATCGATTTGTGTCCCAATGCGGACAGTGGCCATCGGATCCAATGGTGTCTTCTGCAGATTCACAATCGCCAGACGCCCACCACGGCGCGCCACCATCAACGGCATGTCACACGCTGGCGACACACGGCACGACGATCCCAGTACAACAAACACGTCCGCCTTCCCGGCATGATCAAAACCATCCCGCAACGCTGTGGCTGGCAGCGCTTCCCCAAAATTGACAATGGTATCCTTCAGTGTGCGAACACCGCCGCATTTGACGCAATCTCTCCCCGTCGTGTGATCGTGCACATCCCGGGCGCTGCGGGTCCGATACGGGCGGTAGTACTTCTCCCCGCACCGCGCACATTCTTCAATGTTAGTATTGCCGTGAAGCTCGGCGATTGAGTGGGGGTGTATTCCGCTCCGGAGGTGCAAACCGTCGGTGTTTTGGCTTATGACGAATTTGAGGAGGCCGCGTTTTTGGAGCTGGACGAGGGCCATGTGTGTCTTTGTCGGGAGGATCTCAGTGCTCGTGGTGCGACGGGCGGGAAGTCCTTTAGCTTGAAGGGTCCAAACCCCTGTGAATAGGCATAAGTTAGCAATAAATCAGCTTAGTGTCGATGAACCAAGGAGAGCGGGGCCGAAATGCGGGTTGCGAGTGGGCCTGTGATATGATATTCCAGTCAAAATAGTTTCCCCGAATCATTTTCGCATGCATCTTTTCCCCACTTGCCTTGAGGTCCGCGAAAATCAGGTATGCCGGCACTGAAAGATATCAGAAAATGATCAAGGAATAAAGCAAAATTTGGCAATGAAGTCCAGCACGCAGAGGAAAGGAAAGACTTTCATCACAAAGATTGAGACATCCACAGGATTTGCAAAGCACATACCTCGTTGAAATGCCCGCACCCGTGAAAACAATCAGGTGCTTACTGTTTCGAATGAGATCCGCGAGCCGGCGAGCCTTGCGGTTCACCGCCTCGGGCGAATCGTGATACTCGGTGATGTCTTCAGGCACTGTGTCGGTCATTGTTCTGGAACGCCCAAAATCCCCGGCTTGGTGAGCGGCAGGCTAGACGGAAGGGTTGGGTAAGGAAGCAGGCTGAAACACACAAATGAGTTGACAGAGTCCGAGGATTTGAGGACAAATGGGAGACTAATGACATCATGAAAGGTCGAAATGAATCGGGACCGTCGCCTAGGAAAGAAAGACAAAAAGGATGATCATTTTCGGATGCAGACTCCACCCCTCCCTCCTTTGAGCTCAACATGGACCTTAGAAGGCGCGCACAGACCGTGATGGATCCTCGCAACGTCTACTGTAATTACAGGGCATCTGCATTTCTTCAACACACCAGAGGTTCTAAAGATGCATATCACATTTAACCATTTCAACAATACTAAAAATGGATGGAAGTCACACGTTTCCCGATGGAAAACCAACTCAAGTCTGAGAATTTTGGAAATTAGAGAATCTGTTACATATCTTTTCCTTTTCCTGCAGGTCAATCCATAAAACTGTCGATGCTGAGATACTGGGATGTTCTACACAACTAGCGAGATGATCGCTTCATCTTGGCTGAAATTTGACACAAAAGACAACAACAAGATGGACTTCAAAGTTTGGAAACACTGATAAGTATTAGTCGGAATTTCGTTAATTTTATTGTCTTCCGGATTTCGCGGAAAATTACGGTTTTTCAAAAAAGTATGCTATTGTTGAATAGAGGTACCAGAGTCTTTATGAGTAATATATGAGTCTGCCAAATCTGAGTCAAACAAAAAAAATCATTGTACGACCACCCTAACTCTGCAAAAAACGACCAATTCAACACGATGCTACTGGTTTCTGCCACTGCGCGGACTGCGTCGGCGATGGCGACGAGGCAACACGCCGTCTCAACCACATGCGAGGTAATTTATCTGGGATATGCGAGCTGGAATGAATTGGGGGATGAAAACCGCGATGCCACTTAGGAGATCTGGGGCCAACAGTACTCAGTCTGAAATATTCGTGGGGTTTCTGTTTTCCGTTTCAGGCACTCGCGACCTCTGCCGTTGCAGCATCCAGCCGGTTGGTTTGCAGCTCAAAATCACATCAGGAAGGCTGCACGTCACTCCCATCACAGCAACCGCAACGCCGTTACAACTCGTCAGCATCACTCAAATACCCACGTCAACACACCACAATCAACCAAACGCCATCGTCAGCGCTATTACTTACGTGCAGAACTAAACAGCTACACACGAGTCAATTGACGCCCCGCTCTTCTTATCATCATCGTGCGCACCAAAAAACTTCTAGTCGGTCCCTTCCCCAAAGGAATACCAACACCACACTTCTCTCCACACCACGCACCTCCGTCTTCCATGGTTACCCAGGAATCATCACCACCTCGCCATTCCAGCACCAACAAACCCGTTCATTGAACCTTATTGCCGAGTTTGTCAACTCTATTAAGCGGCAAGTTCAGGAGAACAAAGAATTTCAACAAAACGTTAAGCTGCTTTCCGATGAGACAACCAGAGTTGCTGAATCGGATGCCATGCAACGGGCGAGGGCTGCTATGGAAAAGAGTGCCGAATCGACATCGAAAGTGGTAAAGTCTGTGTCACACGTTGCTGGAAAAGTTGCCGAGGGTGTGGAGAAAACCCTCGAGACGCCTGCAGTTAAGAAGACGGTGGAGGCAGTATCGCATGTTGCTGAAAAGACAGGAGAGACCGTTCAGAAGGTGAGAAAAAAGTACCAGAATGGATGGCTATCTTGAATTATGTGGTTTGGAAACAGAGTTTTATGGTCAGCACATCATTTGACTCGAAAATGCTCGGTCTACGTCTATTTCCAACCAGGTCGCTGAACCTATCCTCGACACCGAGGCCGCCAAGACGATCGGCAAGGGCATCAAAACTATCAAGAAAGACGTGATTGACTCATCCACGAACCATCGTTACATCGAGTACCGGCCCCGTGAAGAACGTGAAAGGATACGTGCGCAAAGAATGGCTGAGCATCCCGAGGAGATGCGCGCCATCTCGGCGAACCCAGATGCGGGTAACGCCGTAGTTATGCACACACAGTCGAGGTGGGCACAGCGATGGGAAACCTTCAAGGACTCCAACCCAGTCTTCCAGAAATTCTCAGCTGTGCAGAGATCATACGAGGAGAGCGACCACCCGCTGGTAGAGAGGGTGCGGGACTGGTTCAGCTCTGTGTCGGTAGAGACCGAGGAGGCGCAAGTCATTCGTGCGATACAAATGGTGGACCCATCATTCCAAGTAGACAAGTGGCTCAGGGACGTGACGGAGTTCTACCTGCCCGAGTTCATGGACGCTTACCTCAAGAGTGACGAGGTGGTTCTGCAGGAATGGTGCAGCGAACAGGTAAGCACCTTTGAACAAACCCGGATTTTTCGATTCTTCCAATTTCACTGTCCACTCCAACTTTCTGTGGTTTGTTGCTTCGTAAAACAGAAAACTTATTCCTACGTTCTCTCTTCCCCCCGCCGAGCAGCTCTTCGCCCAACTCAAACATGGTATCGAAGCCCAACGCACCCAAGGCCTCATCTCCGACTGCCAAATTCTCGACATGCGCCGTGTCGAGGTTATGAAATACAGTCTGCTCGAAAACGAGGTGCCCATCATCATGCTTACGTACAACACGCAGGAAATCCTTCTTTTCCGGAATAAGAAGGGTGAAATCGCTTTGGGTACCGAAGACAACATTGAGCACGCGAGGTATGCGGTTGTGTTCACAAAGGACCAGTGCGTGGACCCGACTGCGAAGTTGAACCCGAGGACGAACGGCTGGAGGATTATTGAGGCCCAGAAGTTGGATACTTGGCGGTCAATCTAATGGGGGACGGCAAAAACAGCGGCAGAAAGCGTATAATTATTTAAGAACGAACTGTTGGAAAACGTGCGGGCAACTTCGATTTTGGTTTCGTGCATTCTTCACCACACATGTATCCCTTCCCGCACCACCTTCCCCTTCCAAGTTGCAAGTTTTCAATGCTTTCTGCACATTAGATATCTTCGCTGTTCAGATCTTCGTTTTAGCTCGACCATCGATGTTCGTGTTAGTTGTTGTGATGCCTGCTTCATAACTCTTCCTTCTGTCAATCCTATGTACGAATACACACACACAAACCTCAAATTCCTTGTTTTTTAGGTGGTATTTCGCAGTTATTTGTCTCCATGTAGAATTCCAGATGTCGACTCCGCACTTGACCAAAACAGCACATCAAATCCATCTTGTGAAGGTAACACGGCTTCCTAAATTCTTGTTCCGACAGTCCGAGCTTCGACTAGCACAGTTCCGACAACAACAACCCGCCAACTCCCCCCAACCTTTCATCCAACCGTCTTGTCATAGAAACAAACTCGCTCCGCTTCTCCAGCGTATATTACCAGCTCATCCAGCCCCTCCGACTCTTTTGAGATCCTTTCCTAAATCCCCCCTGGTAAATTGCAAAGCGTACCGAGGGTCTTTTTTCGTAGTGGTTGTTTTCCATATTCTTTTCTGCAAGACTTGCCATGTCTCCGCCCAGGGCTCCATTATGAATGAATTCTTGAGTTGCGTGCTATGGTGCATGCAGAACACCCCTCCAAAGAGTTTCCATTTCGACTGTCCCCTGCATGCCGCCAAATATCTGTTTGCAACTCTGCCTACTGCCCATGTATATACTGGCGTTCAACATCTAAAAACAACTCCGACAATGACCACGCCCCTATCCCTTAATAGCACTCTTCCCGAAGATAACCGAAACCCGCATCAAATTCCCTCTATATCCGCAAAAAGTTCCCTTACACTCTCAGTCCACTTCACCATGACCGCCGAGCAAGACGAACTCCCCAGGCCTTCTGCGTCCCCGACGCGAAAGAGGTCTCTTGAGGACGAAAGCTCATCGGACGACGAAAACTGGGGAGGACGGTACAAGCGGCAAGTCGTTAGCTCATCTCATGGGTCGTCTGATCCAAGTCCTAGGCGCCGCTCGAGCTCACCAAACCCTGCCAAGAAAAACCATGTCGACGGGGAGTCCATTCAATCAGGTGAGGGAAAGTTGTCGCTTCTTTTTTTCTTCGCCAACCGATCCAACTGGCCCGACATACTCACGCCCTTTACTGTACCTTGATCGTCTTTGTAGGAGACAACGCCTCGAGGGATAATCAAGGAACACATTTGTCAGATGATACAACCGCTACGAGCCACATTCAAACCCATCCGCAAGAATCCGTCGCCCGGTCCTTCTCAATGCGGGCCCTTATTACGGCAAAGGAAGCTGGGGTGGTCATCGGCAAGGGCGGAAGAAACGTAGCGGATATTAGAGAGAACAGTGGGGCCAGAGTGCAAGTATCCGAACAGGTACCCGGTGCACATGAAAGGGTCGTGACGATCACAGGCCCATTGGATACGGTTGCTAAAGCGTTTTCCCTGGTGGCTTTCAAAATCGTCGAAGAGCTTGAAACGGCCGTCGAACTGAACTCTCGCCACACTGCTATTCGAGTCCTGATTCCGCATTCGCGTATGGGGTCGGTCATCGGCAGGCAGGGCCAGAAAATCAAGGAGATTCAGGACGCCTCGGGAGCTCGAGTATCGGCAAGTGAACAAATGCTTCCTGATTCTACGGAACGCACCGTCACGGTTCAAGGTGTTGTCGATTCGATCCACATCGCTGCATATCACATTGGATTGGTTCTCCAAGAGAATCCCGAGCGGAGTGCTGGATCCATCCCCTACAAACCGCAAGGTCTCCGTACACATCAGCACCATCATGGTCCCCGACAACACAATCGCCGTCACTCACGCAGGGGCCACCATGATCATCCCAACGAAGGTTTTATGGGCGGCGCCGGGCCACAAGGTCCACAAGGTCCTTTACCCATGGGTATGCAATTCCTTCCAGCTGGAGCTGTGCAGATGCAGCAGATATTCGTCCCAAACGATATGGTGGGTGCCATCATCGGCAAAGCTGGACGGAAGATCAACGAAATTCGGCAAGCCAGCGGATGTCAGATTAAGATCGCCGAGAACGAGGGTTCTGCCGAGCGTCTGGTCACGATCACAGGAACTCCAGATGCAAATCAGATGGCGTTGTATTTACTTTACAGTCGGTTGGAGGAGGAGAAGGCGCGCATGGACGGACTTTAGTTTGTTATTCCCGTTCAGATTAACTTGCATTTGAAAGCGTTTTGTTCGGCAACATCCTTTTCATTTTTTCTTCGAAACTGGGAAGGTCAATTACTGTAATAACGACTGTTTCCCTCATGTATCGAATATAATAAGTCATCTGATCTGGCCCAAGCGGTGACATGACGTTCTGCCGCCGAGTTTGGCGAGTTTGGCGAGTTTGGCCCTCCCAGCGCCTCGCTCTGGTTTGTGTGGCATTTCCATCTGTGTGACACTTTGATCTTGCCAACGAAGTCGACAACTCAAAAATGATCCGAGCACCGCGACCGCACACGCCGCTCATTAAGTTCCTGGGTCCCCGTAAATTCCTTTCCGCCCAGCATGCGTCTCCGGCATCGGCAGCGTCACCGCAAACCGCCTCCAACCCCACTAAATCCGGAGGAAAAGGCCTCGAATACGAATGGCTCGTCCAACTGCCACTCAGATTCCACAAACGCACCATCACCGAAGCCGAGATGAAGGCCATAGAGGTAAGAAGACGGAAGGATCTTTGCTGGATATTGTCTTGTCGAAGGATTAGGAGGAGTAGGGATTTTTTGGTGAATTTCTGATTATACGCGGGTTTTCCCCGGGTCCATAGATCTCGGCTCAGTATGTTCAGCTTTGTTCTCATCTTTTCTGTCTGTTTCCTACCTCTCATCTAGCTCGGCGGCGCCGACCACTTCATACATTGAGTTCAATACGAGCAAGGGCGCGCTTTCATCGGGTTTGGATGGGGTCGGAGGTGGTCAATATGTTTGAGGAACGCATGAACTGCGGCAGGGATTGGACAATGAGAAACCGATAAGGGAACATGACGAGGGGTGTCTCTCGGTTCACGGGGAATGGTTTCGCTGAAACCATCAAACGTTTGGACCGCTCGAGTCTCATATTCGATGTACCTCTCTCCTCTACCCTCACAACGTGGAGCTTTGTAGACCTGGATCTGAAAAGTATTCGAAAATGTATATTTAATCTTGTCTGGAAACCTCATTTTGATTTTCTGGGTTTTTTTTGTCGGAATATAGGGATTCACTCCTTTTCATGGAAAGACGCTCATTTATTGAACATCTTTGGGTATGACATTCAGAGGGCGTTTTGTGGTTTCGTTGATTCGATCTCCCACGTCCACTTCATTCTTCAGGAAATGAAAAGGATCAAAATCGCCCCAGCAAAGAAGGAAACAAAAGTAGCGAAGAAGAACCCCGCCTTCTCAGATGATACGGCTATTCCCGCACCCGTGATGTTTATGCTAATCTTTTCGGTACTGGTGGCTGCGCTCCCCGATGTCGCTGAGGGCGAGTACTTTGGTGGGCCAAGGATGGTAGGGGTCGCTCGAGCCGTGCAATTGAATGACTGGGGGGTATTCGTTCCGCTCTGGTTGATGGAAAGGTTCAGCTGCTCGATCAGAATCTGACCATAGGTCCGGCTGGTCCCGGCGAGATCACCCTGGCAGGGTGTGCTCAACGCATCGAAGGAAGCATCCTGCAGTGCAAACCCTCCGAATTGGTTTGAACCTGATTGAATTTCCTTCATCCTCGCCACGACGTTTTGAGACATCAAATCTCCAACAGAAATGTAGTCCCCTGTGGATCCGGTCACCCACTGGGGTATATGATAGGACGGGAGCGCAACAAGGACTGGGAGGTCAGGTTTAATGGACGCCGCCCACTGAATCCAGCTAGTCAAACGCTGCCAGAAACCGGCGTTGTTTAGTTCCCAGCCGCATATGTTGGGACTGGAAAGGAAGTATGGAACAATGTAGTCGAATGCTTTTGGCACATCAGTGAAGGGCAAGCCAGCAACACCAGTTCCGCCCAAAAGCGCGTCCGGGAACTCGCAGCGCGGTGAGGCTTTTACATTGAAAAGGAACGAGAGTGGTTCATTGAATCATTTTGCACACAAGTTTTTGTTTTCCGAAAGATGAAGGAAAAAGAAGAGCCCAGTCGCCGAAAGTTCCCTCATTATCTGATTTCACTCGCCTATCAAGCAGACTCAAGGTCACATACCAGAAATGTAGTATTTCTTTCCACTCGCATTATCCATCAATCCCCGCAATGTGCGCACGAACGAGCTGTAGCCCGTCGAAAAGCTTGATCGAAGCATGAGGTGGACTCCGTCCAATGTAGTGGATTCACCAAACGGGCGAAGCTGCGGAAATCTATTGAACGAGCTCTTTTCATCCTTGCCTGCCAGGAAGATGTTCCATACGTCGTGAGCAGAAACGTAGCCCGTTGTGTTCGTGGTCGCGTTGTCTTCGCTTAGACGATCGTATGGAGCTTTGAGATGAACATGTATATCAATCATTTCTGCAATTCCTCGCACAAATCAAATGAACACGCGAGGAAGACAAATCCGATGCCACACGTACTTATCGTCAACATGATTTTTCTCCCAAGATTCTGGCACTTCCGTATATCCGCGGCGAAGTGACCACAGTTGAGAGCACTGAAACCAGCGGGGGGAGCGGGCCAACCAGCGATGGCGTTCGTTGGATACTCGCAGTGGTAAGCAAAGTCGATCGCAGGGGCACCGTTTCCGTCGAAATGCAACATCATAGATGAAATGTGGTATACTGTGATGTTGGTATTTTCACAGAACCAACCCAAGCTTGGTTCCCAATACGCTTGATCGAAGAACTGGCTCTTGGCCATATTCCTACCCCAATAGTACACGACCTGGTGTGGAATCTTGTCTGCATTGGGCAAGGCTGCTTGGACTGCTACGGATAGAGCAAGGAGCGCGAAGGCCCAGTAACAAGAGGATGGTGTTATTTCGATCATCTTTCTTGCTGGAAAGGCGGCGGCGTGTCGGTGGTAGCCCATTAGGACATAGATATCTCTTTACACATGTTGCGCTATTGTAATCCTTTATTGCACAAAGCCCAATCAACCTTTCCCAGATCAGCTTCTAGAAGCATTCCGAAGCCCGGCCATGTGCACAGATTTAACTGATTCAAAAAGATTTGAGCTGATTTGGGTCTTTGAAAGAGTTGCTCAGTTTTTGCTTGAGAGTATGAGATGAATGGATGACTTGGCGAGTTTGGCGGTTTGCAATGTTTGTACCGTTTATGTATAGATATCTTTCGGAAATATATGGGGTTTCCTAAGCAGATTTACTCAGTTTTGAACTTCAGTTGAGCGGACTTTTGAGAGAGGTTTGGGTATTGGTGTCACACCTTTTTTTTCTCGTAATACCTAGACGACCACGCAACATGACGACCTTCCCGTCCTCAGCCCTACGGCGGCTCTGGGATATTAACGTCGCTACGCTGTCCCGATCAGTACAATGCCAGCGGAATATCCCCTTGGCGAGACACAAATGCGTCACGCTAACACGGAGATCATGGTCGTCCTGTAGTTTTCCGAAAAACAATACCATATCTGGTACCTCCCCCACTGCAGGTAATTTGCAAGATCGGTGTGCATCCTTTTTCATCCGGATGCTTCTTCCTCATAATTAAACGAATGACTGCATCTTTTCATTTTCCAAAATGCAGCTTTATCACTCCCATTCAACTCCCTGAACTCTACGAAGTCCCTCAAGTTCCCCTCCACAGCCACCCGAGCTTCTTTCCACACCAGCACCGTCCAATTATCCCGTTTCCCAAAGGTCACCGTCCGAGTCACACGCCGTGCCAAGATCCGCCACGTCAGGAAGCAGAAACGTCTTCAGGCAAGGTTGGGGGCTCGTTACAGGGAGTTGAAGAAGCTGCCGGACTCCATTCCAAAACCAACCCCACCCGAGCCGAAGTTGAGACCCTTCTTAGCCACACCGGAAAATACCACACCAGAACCGATTATCCCCGGTGATTTGGAACACACTGTTGAGACTTTCCAGAAACGGCGGGCGGAACAGCTTGCGTCAGAAGAAGCTCAAGCTGCTCAAGAGAAAGAACAGAGAGCGGCTGCTGGGGGTGGTATTCGTTTGCGGCTAACGCGTCAGAATGCCAGTGAAAATCTCGCCGAAAGTCAATCGTTGAAGTTCGATGCATCTGCAGTACCAACATCGATTCCCTCCAAAGCTCCACTGCCGAAAGGTGTTGCAGTTCCGGAAGGTGCCTCTTTACCGGACGTACAATCTGAAGGCCCGTATTATTCTTACAGCTTGAGGCCATCCGATGTCAATTTCCTGCTTCGTGATACGCCCGAGGCTGTGCGGAACGTCAAGGGAGAACCGGAAAAGGTGGATCAACAAGCGGAGATGGTCAGGCGGATTATTTCGTTGGACAATGCATCTGCTGAGCAGATGAGAGCATTCAACAAGCAGCGAACGATTTCGCTGATGGCGCGGACCGTAAATGATACCGGAAGTTCAGAGGTGCAAGGTGTGTTCAGATTTCATTTCAGATTTGCTCCTTTACGAATTTGTCGTCAGTTGTCATTGTGATATCTAACTTCATCTATCCTCGCTCCTTTAAGCTGGAATATTCACGGTCAAAATCGAGGCCATGAAAAAGCACCTTGCGACTCATCCGAAAGATATTGGTTCGAAGAGAACATTGGAAATATGGATGTCGAAGAGGATGAAGATCTTGAAGTATTTGCGGCGCAAGGTGGGTTGTTTTGACATTTTAACGTCTGTCCGCGTTTCTGTAACCGGAGACACGTCACTTGGTATGGAAAATGTTAACCCGGGTTTATATTTACAGGATTTGAAGAAGTACGTGGAAACCTGCAAGCTGATCGGTGTCGAGCCCGATACCATCAGAGCTTGAAAACGTGTTTCGACTCGTGTTGAATATTCGAGTTCATCGGGAGAAGAAGGGGGAGGGAGGGGAGGAAGTAGTCCAGCTTGTTCTCGATCATGCCCTCAAGTTGTTGGGATTGACCTGGGATGGTTGGGGATGGACGTTAAATGTAGTACATGGAGATCAAATGCTTGTCTGAGCTGAACACATTGCGATCTGCTGTATATCGAACGGTAACTGAGTTTGAGGGGTGTTCGGTTGAGACAGAATTGACGAGCTGTTTGAGACAGCATGATATGGAAGTAACGGAACGGATGACTGTATTCTAGGCGATGGCCTGCCGGTCGAACATGCGCGCCGGCTCTTTCTCAGTAACATTCCTGAAAACAGATTCAGAAATGAGATTGTGTTCGGCAAACCGAATGTTTTGGAGCCATTTTGCAGTGTTGAAACGCTTTTGATCATCCACGAAGGCCGTCATGAGAGAAACATCGAATGCCTGTGAACGTTTTGCCCATTTTCACCTTTTTTGGGTGTGACACACTCGCCGGAGTTTGTTTTCTCTCCATGGAAGACGAGGTGACCCAACTCAGGCAGGAGAACGCCCGTCTGCGGGCCGAGATTGCAGAACTACGGGGATCACAAGGGAAGACGTCGACCGCCGCGGCGGATCCACACATTCATCCCCAGTCCCGTAGCAATTTGAGCGCTAGGCTTGTCCAGGATCATGACACACCGCAGCTGCAACAGAGTTCACAGAAGGAGGAAAAAGACAACAAGAGACCACCGTTTGAGAGGTTGACTAACCCTCAGATCGCAAAATATAGTCGGCAGCTGCTTATTCCGGAAGTTGGGGTGAAAGGTGAGGGGAGCCAGATAAACACATCCTATTTTCAAAAAATCCTGGGACTTGGTGTCAAACTCATGGCAGTCAGAGGAGCACTCAGAACCTCTTGGACTAAACGCCTACGACTGATTCAGCAGAAAGCTAAGTTGATTTTCTAAATGACCTTTCCTCGCACGTCTAGGGCAACTGAAATTGGTGAATGCGTCAGTGTTGGTCGTGGGTGCTGGAGGTCTCGGGGCACCAGCCGCTTTGTACCTTGCCGCAGCGGGCGTCGGTGAGTCCTGGTTGGAATTTGTGTAGAAATATAGCATTATCGTATTCTTACATCAACATCTTCCGGTGACTGTGAAAGGCAGGTCGATTGGGTATCATTGACTACGATGTTGTGGAGTCCAGTAACTTGCAACGCCAGATTATTCATGACGAGTCCAAGATCGACGTCCCGAAAGCGGTTTCTGCGAAGATGACGATCGAAAAGTATGTGTCGCGCTGCTTATCTCGATTCCATGTACTGCGTTTGAATGCTTCAGGCCTTTTTGAGTGCTGTCCAATCTCTAACCGCTTTTGATTCCTGCATCTTTACAAATGCTGTGCTGTTGCGAACCAGACTGAACTCATTGACCGAATGCATTGCATATAACACGATCATCGATCGCTCTAATGTACTCGAATTGATCGAGCCGTAAGTGTTTGTTTGCGTGGCGCACTCCATCCATCTGGTCCAGAATGTTTTTCTCAACCATCCTGATTTGACATAGACATGATGTTGTTTTGGATGCCACGGACAATGCCGCGACTCGGTATTTATTGAACGACGCTTGTGTCCTTGCGAACAAAGTGCTTGTCTCTGGTAGCGCGCTTCGCATGGATGGGCAGGTAAATGTGGGGAAGTTGGTATCAAGTGTCCTGAGGTTCGGATTAACCTGATTCAGTATTCCTCATCGGTTCCCTTTGGTTGCTCAATTTCCTCAGCTCACAGTCTACAACTACCAAAACGGACCTTGCTATCGATGTGTTTTTCCAAAACCGCCCCCTGCTGAGACAGTGGTGAACTGTAGTGATGGAGGTGTTCTCGGTGTCGGTAATGTATCCCCACGAGTAGTAATCTGGCACTTACATTGGAACATCCACTTTTCTCATGATCGTTGTTCCCTCTGCACCAGTCACCGGCGTCATCGGCTGTATGCAAGCACTAGAAGCGATCAAAATCATAGCGGGGATTGGACGTAAGCGAAGCCATATTTTCTTTCCTTTTGGTCGTTTGTCGAGCGTGATACTTTTTCCAATCGGTTCTGACCAACGCCAAATTGGCATCATTTCCGCCTTGCAGCATCATATTCTCAGAAACTGTTGATTTTTGATGCGCTACAAGGGACCTTCCGCGCATTCAAGCTGCGCGGTCGGAGAGACGATTGTGTGGTCTGTGGTACCCAACCCGTTTCGGGAAAAGTCACAGTCGAGACACTGAAGACGGGGCTGATGGACTACGTTGCATTTTGTGGGGCTGCGGCAACGGACAAGGTTAGAAACAAATTTCCCTTTCTCATCTCATTTGTCAAATGCTTTGCTGATGCATGGTGGAATAACAAGACCGTTTTTACGTTCAGACAATGAGTTTGAAAGTTCTCCCATTGGAGGACCGAATATCGTGTCGAGTATGTATGATATCCTTCTAGAAGTTAATGAATTGGACCAAATTACGTATTTTGTTCTATTCTTTCACTTCAGGAATATGCAGAAATCTGCAACTCAGCAACACCACACGTACTATTAGATGTAAGAGATCGAGCTCAATTCGATATATGCTCCTTACCTGGATCCATCAGTAAGTTGATCAATTTCCCTTTCGGTACGTCTGTTTTCGCGTCATTATGAGTATATTATATTGACACGGCCACACCTTCCAGATATACCTCTGAACCAACTGGAAACAAGGCTGAATGAAGTCGAGGATCAAATCGAGGCATTACGAACCGGTGCTGGTGCTGGTGCTGGTGCTTCAGCGTCTTTGGGGACAGATGAAGAGCCGGATATTCCAAGTACGTGCGCTGAGTTGAAGTTGTTTAGATGTCACAGCTCCCTCCGATCTAAATAACTGTTTTCTCATTCTTCTGTGCAGTTTACGTTGTTTGTCGTTTGGGCAATTATTCTCAACTGGCGGTTCAAACACTCAGGGAGAAATGGTCGAGGACAGATGGGAGACCCCATTGTAGGTTGATCAAAGACATTATTGGTGGAGTAACGGCTTGGGCGGAGGAGGTCGATACAACGTTCCCCGTGTACTGAAACGGCCATAAGCAGAGGACAAAACTGCAACTGTTTTCTTACGCAAATGACGCTAAATATGGACCTAATAGACACAGCACGAGAATGGAATTGTTTGGGTATTGTCCAAACCGCAGTGAGCGACCAAGAGTTCGAACACGTCCGCCAGCCCAAAAGCCTTGAGTGGGCTTGTGTCGGGGCTTCGTCCGGTATTTTTGGGCGTATTTCTGTACCACAAAGGGATAGCTTTTGGAGACTTTCAATGATGACCGTGAACGGCGATAGCGCTGGTGGAGGTGGACAACCTGGGAGTGAAATTCGCTACAACGCCGCGGCCTCTTACGTCCCCGTTCATAGCGATGAAATCCAGCTCAGCTTGGGAGATACGGTCGTTATCCTGCATGCCTACGATGATGGTAAGAGAGTAGGGGGTTGCATGGACGACGGTTGGGGTACTGAGTTTTGTTTGGTGGGCTGCAATGCCAGACGCATGGCCTTTTTGCATCGGCACTGAGACAAGTCGGAGCTCTCGAGCGCATTCAAGATTCCTTAAAAAGTACAAAACCTCTAACCAAGTCTAACCTGTATGTTCCGTACGTGCGGATTCCTCTTTGGGGGTGTGTGTCTCCTCGCTGAAGGCTGGGTCTTGGCCCGAAACGAAACCAACGACTCAATAGGTCTTCTCCCGCGCAACTTCCTTGTCGAACAAGGCACCTCGGGCTCGTCTTCCGGTGGTGGTATTGGGGGTAGTTCGCTTGGGGTGGATGGTGCATCCCTCCACTCTGTCGGTGAGGCCATGCAAGCCGTCGAAAGGAGTTCGTCGTTGATTCATCGAACGAGGACCACTTCAAGTGATGGAACGAACGTATCAGAGATCATTGCTGAGGCAATGGCAGCGACGAGAGTGTTGGCTGCTACTGTTAACGGGTCGTCTTCGTCGGCAGGCTCTGCTGGTGGTGCTGGATCGGCGGCGGTCAATGGGACGGGTACGTGCAGTATATGTTGTTCAGCTTGGTTCAGTGCAGACTGTGTACCTTACAGAGGTCCAATTTTATCCTGTATATTTCGCGGTTTCAGAGGATGGGAAGAGAGACCCGCAGAAAAAACTCGCTGCGATTACAGCAAGGAGAGCTGGTCGAGCGCGGATACCGGCTAACATTGGTTCTCTGAAGATTGCTGTCATCGGAGATAGCGGTATAGGCAAGGTGCGTTTCATGTCTAAAAAGGGTCCAGTACGCAGTCGTCACATTGTTGCTCAGTTTCATATTCCCAGACATTGTGACCTCTAACGCACTTTCCTTCCATTCCATATCCCATCGGTATGTTTCTGTTTGGAACAGACGGCTTTCATCCAAAACTTCTTCTCAATATCCGAAGTCGTAGATGCGGACAGCGTCAACCCCGCCGACGGTTCCACAAAAGGAATCAGAGAGCTTCGAGCATCCACAATACCCCTTGCTGACGTCCACACTGGCGAAGAAAGATTCAACCTCAACTTCGTTGACACCCCGGGTTTCGGCCAGCACCTAGACGCCATGGTTACCATCAAACCCGTTACAGAGTACGCTATCAACCAATTCCTTCGGACAGATCGGGTATTCGTGAAGAACGTTGTCATCCCCAACCTAGTCAAGTTCTTGAATTCTGGGACGGGCGCTCACACCCACGTCGATATTGCCATTTACGCCATCCTTCATCGCCTGAAACCCGTGGACCTGGAGTACATGCGCAGTTTGGCACCGTACGTCAACATCGTGCCGGTTATCGTTAAATCTGATACTTTGCGGCCGAGCGAACTGTTTGCATTGAAGTGCTCTGTTTTAGAGGAATTATCGAAAGCTGGGATTCACATCTACGGATTCGGACTCACAACAGATGAGCTTTTGGAGCTTGCTAAAGCTCGCGTTCCGGGGGCGCCACCTTTCGCGGTCAGCAGCACAAAGGCGGCTCCGAAATCGGCCGTCAAGGAAGGTGCTGAAATCATCAATGAATTTGAGACCTTGAAGAACAACCTCTTATATAATCACATCAACGACCTCCGACAACTGACTGCAGAGAAGTTTGTGAACTGGAGGTCGAAGGCACGGTAGTCTTGCTTTGGAGGGCAGCTTCGCACTGATTTTTGATATTCCTCATTGCTTTTCTTTCGGCTCCCTGTTGCTGTATATTAGAATCTTTTGGAAAACGGATTTGCCGTTGATTTTTGTATGTGGACCTCATAAAATGAAATGGTGTTGTTGGTTTTGAAGACATACGCGAGCACACATCGAGATGGGTAATTGGGGGTTTGTAAGTCGTCCAGTCTCTTACCCAGAATGTAGGTATGGCGGAGTCGGACCCAGTGGTGACGCTTCCAAAACACGACGCCTGTTTCACAGGCGTACACAGTGTAATACCTTGCCATGAACGTGTTCACAATGTCTCGATTTCAAGTCCCAGGACTGAGCATCTTCTGCTTTAACAAGGCACTCACAACCCGCACGCTTTGCACTCTCCATCCATACTCGCGAACCCTCACATTCACACCACTCAACACTCGCACCATTACCAACACCCCCCGCACCATCGCCTTCCTCAAAACCCCCACCCTTCAAGTCTCATCACATAACACCAAAGCAGTCCGAGGGCACTGCCGGAATTTTCATACAGGGCAAAAACTTGTGAACACAACATTGAAGACGAGATGCTCTCCCTTCGCGGTGCTTATGTTTCGTCGTCAGGGAAATTGCAAGGGGAACGGAACGGGAAATGGGAACGGGAAATGGGAGTGGGGCGGTCGGGGATACCATTCGTCGTCGAGAAAATATTACAACCAGTTCCGGCGATTTTTTGATGAGCAGAATACGATGAGGGTGCTTATTGGGGTTAACGCCGGAGGTATGCTTGCTATTTTGTTTCGGGGGGTGGGGGAACGGCAGGGGCAGAAGCAGGGAAGGGGAAACAAAAAAAGCTTGTCCTCGTTATCTGGCGCTGGAAGTTGTAAAAGGGGGAAAAGAAAGAAAGAGAAGTGGTGGGCCTTGGGTGGCCTTCTTCGCTTTTTCCGCGTCTCGTTCTGATCTCTAATATCTTTATGCCTCATATCTGACACCGAACAGTCATGCTCATGTGGTGGTATGCCGACGAGGTTTGGAAACGGTTTCGGGATCCCACACACTGGTCATTCATGATGAAGAACTTCATGGTAAATATCCTGAACTTTTCGATTTGTGGCCAAATATTATCAATTTTACGGGGAATCATAGTTCGCTTGAAAGATCTGACGTGCATCCTTCTCTGTGTTCTCTTCCATCCTCCCAAAAGGTGAGCTGGGACAACGTGAAAGACGGTAGATGGTGGACCATGATCACAGCAAACTTCTCGCATAACTCTATATGGCGTACGTATACTGGCCCCCAGTTCTTTTTCTTTTCAGATCCGACAACCATGCAATCGTTTCATTCACAGGTCTCCCGGCGACTTCATGCTTTGTGAACAGACTTTGGGATCAATATGCTGGTGCTTTACACGTTTGGCCAAGAGGTGAGATGAGAGACATAGATGGTCGATGATGTAGTGGAAAAGTGGTGAAAACGACGTTTCTCACAAGCGGCTTATTTTTTCGCTGTTCTCGTCATTTAGGTGATAAGGCTCATTGGCCCTTTGCGATTCTTGAATCTCTACATGGCAGCGGGTGTTGCCTCAACAGCAGGTACCGAAAATTCGTATTTTTTCCACCGTATCTATCAGGACAAGCGCCCCCCTTTTTCTCCTCCTCATTGTTCTTTTCATCCTGACAAGAGTTTCTGACATGAATCTCACCCTCTTTCCCATCTCCCCTTCCCATCCCGTATCCTCAGCCCACCTCATCTACCACCGATACATCCGCCGCTGGCTCTTCCCTCAAGAATACACCGGCTGGCGCGGCCTAACCCGCCAACAACTCCCCGTCTACTCCCATGGTGCCTCTGGGAGCACCATGGCCTGTTCCCTCATTTTCGCTCTAACCTACCCAACCACACCCCTATACTTCTTCATGGTCATACCAATTCCTGCCCTTGCGGCGTGCGGAATGGTTTTTTGTTATGATTTGTACAAGGCACTGACGACGTCGGCGTTGCAGGATAATATGGTGAATAATGCGTCGCATGTGGGGGGGGCATTGTATGGGATGGGGTATTGGTACTTTAGGGTGAGGAGGAGGGGGAGGTGGAGGTTTTAGGACGTTTGGGTAGGGTAAGGTGTGTAGAACTGTTTTTCGGAGCATTGAAAACATTAGACAGAAGGTCTGAGCTCTCAGATCCGTGAAGTTGTGAGGCAGGTTGTGAGGTCAAGGTCGGTTTATTTACACTTGCGGCCTTTTTTTTCCAAGTTTTCAAGTTTTACATAAATCTCCATAACATTGACATGGATCGTTTGTACACGCGGTTGGTATATAATTACAAAAAGACAAAGAAGCGAGCAAGCTCCTCTTCAAGTGTTCAGAAAACCATCCAAGTAATTGGAGAACGTCTCCGAAGCTGTGGAGGTACGCGTCGACACAGAAGCCGCCGACGACATCACCGTTGACAGCATAGTCGACTTCCTCGACAAACCCCTTCCTACTGTTCCTCCTATTCCTCCTGCACCACCTCCTCCAACGTAATCTGAATGTTCCGTCGCGGGGATGCTCACCCTCACAGCCTCAGTACCCAACGTCGTCGTTGATTTCGGCGCAATCAGTGAAAACTTTGAAGACGGAATCTCGATTTGGAGTGGCTTTTCTGACATTTGGGTGGCGAGAGTCGAGGATGAGAGGACCTTGTTGGGTGCAAAGGATACACGATGCCGACCCATCTGCTGTTCGGCGCTTGTGGCGGCGGTGATGGTCGTGTCGGTGGGGTTGTCCTTAGCCAAGAGTTTTTGCCTCAGTTCCGTTGCAAACTTGTTGAACCCTGAATCCATTTTGCAGTCGTCAAGTGATGGAATTGGTAGCTCCGGATGATCGTCTGGAATCACAAATGTTCCCTGGGCTCCCTTCGCCTCCAATGTTGTATCCGCGGTGATCGTACTCATCATAGAGGGTGCCATCGAGTGCATTGAAGGTAACAACATAGATCCAAACTTCCCTTCTGCGGGAGTAGTCCCATTTTTATCCACGACCATTCCCACCTCCAATGTAGTAGCAGGCAAGCTCTGCGGAACAACCGGTGAAATCGGCGGTGGTGACGAGGGCGACGTAGCCAGAAGCGGCATCGGCCCAATCGACGATCTCCGTCCCGACATCAACAATGCACGCGTTGATGGCCCCGACCGAAGTGACCATGCAACACTCGGGTTGTACCGCTCGACTTTCTTCCCAAACTTTGCGAGATCGAACCAGCCTTTCCGAGATGGGGAGGAAGGTGCGGGGATGAGTGAACCGTCGTCTTCTTTCGAGGGGGGTTTTGGACCTTTGGGCTTTTTAACGTCTTTGAGGTTGAGTTTGGGGACTGGGATGTTGGGTTTCCTCAACTTAATCTTGGGAAGCTTGATAGCTTTCTTCCTCAACCGTCTTTTCAGGATCAGCGACCATGCCAGAATCATCACGAGCATGATCAGCGGAAGGATGATGGAGAGGACCAAGACTAGTGTGCTGGGGCGGTTTGCGTTGGTGACGGCCTCGATGGATGTTTGGTCCGACAGCTCGACGTTGACGTTGGTGGATAGGACGTAGATGTTTGTTTTGGAGCTGTCGGGCCAAAACAGGCTATTATA
>JADGJF010000160.1:0-31787 GCA_027596845.1 Quaeritorhiza haematococci | reverse complement strand
CCCCTTGTCTCTGCTATACCGTCGTTCATGCACCCTCCTCCCCGCCTCCATCTTTCTGGCCTGAAGCGCTCTGCAAGAATGTATCTTATCGCATTTAGCATGATGCTAGACATGCGTACTTATACCAGTAAATCAGCCAGTAAATGTTCAAAAGAGCTGTAAGAAAATCTTCGAAAAGTATGGTGGACAATATTGGTATGATGTACATCTGCGCACTGGGCGTTATTACATGCAGATGTGTTTGGTACGCGGATGTTTGCCCCCCTTTTCACCAAGTCCTGCAGGCACCCTGGCCAGCAGAAGCGCAAGAAGCCATTCCTGATGAATGCTGTTCAACGCCCCCCTGGCCCCCCTCTCCCCGCGCGCGCTCAACGAACCAAACATACTAAAATCTGCTCAGCACCATCCAAGAAACCTGAGGGAAGGCGCCGAGGTGGGGGACACGAGTCGAGAGATCAGGCGCGGCGTCTGTGTACATGTTTTTGTACAAAAATACCTGAGTTCCAGTTGTCTATGCGTTCATTTTTGGAGTGATCAAATCATTTCCTCTCCCCCGAAACCGCGAACGAATAGGGAACATGAAAACATCACATCGGCGCCCATTGGCTACCCCCTCGTATCTTCCCCGGTTCGACCCCATTTTTATGGGATCTGTTTCCTTCGTTTCTCCATTAGGAAACACATAAGGAAAGGTTGATGGGAAGAAGGTATCTATCTGCTTGTTGGTTCGTATTTGAGAGTGGGATTTGAAAAAATAGGCGCGCTAGGGTGGTGAGTTGAGGACAAAAGGATTCCAGAAAGGAAGGTTTTCCACGCGTGTGTATATCATTGCCACGATTATCTTTGCTCACGTTTCTTCTCGAACCGCCGTGTCCATACAATCCCTACAAGAAAACACAACCATGAGCAGTCGATCGGTATCCGGTTTCAAACGCGTCCTCGCGGCAGCTGGTCTGGTGCTGCTGGTCAACACCGCCGTAGTTGCCAGCCCACATGGTCCTGCCAGTGCTTCGACGCCGGCCAACGCTAATTTCCCGCAGGATTTTCCACATGTTGCGGCCATGCCAGTTGCTGGATCGTCTGGAGCGTCACCGCAAATGATTCCTATGGCACCAGGAGCAGGATCTGTGGGGGGTTCGTCACAACACCAAGGGATGCCGGGGATGCCGATGCCACCGCCTGCAGTGCCGCCAACGGTTCCAGCTGCGGGTTCGCCTCAACAAGGGATGCCGATACCACCTGCAGTACCGGCGGTGGTTACAGGGAACGCGATTCCTGGTGCACAAGCAACACCCGTTGATCCGCATGCTGGTATGCCGGTTATGGGAGGAATGGGCGGCATGCAGCACGGTCCGGCACCAACTGCCGCGGCGAATCCGAGCACGAGTACTGAACCGACGGTGCGAATTGAAGCGGCGGGGCCGGGGTCTCCAGCAGGGGCCCATGCGGCACACGGTGAACCGACGGGGAGGGTTGAAGCAGCGGCGGCGTCGAGCGGGGGTTCTGCAGGGGGTCAAGATAAAATGGCGCATGGTCAAATGGCTGGCGATGAGCATGCTGGGCATAACATGCCAAAGGAGTTGAACCAGGCGAATGTCCCTTTGGCATTTTTGTTGGTAAATATTCACACACAAGTGCGAGCGCATCATGCCATTCCTGTCCCATTCCTTACCCTCGATCACAAATACTGATCGTTTCCTATCCCAAAATGCCTGCACACAATGAAAGGTTTTCATTTCGGTCTTGGCTGTCGCTATCGGCGCAACCATTCCCTTCTTGGACCGCTTCGGCATCATTGATGCAACTTCTCCACGCTTCCTTGCCGGGGCTCTCTCTCTCGCTTCTGGCGTCGTAATCTTCCTCACGCTCAATGACTTGTTGCCATCGGCGCAAGCCGAGCTCAAGGAATCCAAGGTCCTCCCCGAGAACTTGGCCACTCCCCTCTCACTTATCATTTTCCTTGGATCTCTCTTTGGTATTTTCCTGGCCAAACGTTTGGGAGGTGCCTTCAAAGCTCATCACCACTCAACAGAATTCGTCGTGTCGGAGAAGGCCAGGCACAGTGTGTTGTTGGATAAGAAGGTGAGATCATGTTGCTTTTGAGAGGCTGTTGTACTTCATTCATTATTTGAGGTCATAACCGATTTCCTGTTTGTTCTTGAAAACAAATAGGGAGGTTTTGACGACACCGAAAACCTGATCGGCTTCTCCGAAAAGGAAAAGAAAGAACTGGAAAAGAACACTCTGTCTATGGTTATTGCCCTTGGTGTCCACGTAAGTCGTTTGTACTTCAACCATCCCCCAATGTACATTTTGGACATGGAATTTATACGGCCTTTCTTTTTTTCAGAATATCCCCGAAGGTCTTTCCATCTTGGCTGTCACACTCGCTGATGCTCGCCTTGGTATCCTCCTCACTATCGGTCTGGTTTTCCATAAGGTGAGTGGGAAGGAAGGACAGCAAAAGCAGGCGAGGCACTTGAGAAGCGAAATCCATCAGGAGGAACCTTGCAGCTAACATCTCTTCATCTTCGTTACCCCCACATTCCCAGATCCCCGAAGGCATCATCGTTGCACTCCCCATGTATATCGCCACCGGCAACCCTTGGCGTGGTATGATGTTCGCCATGATTGCAGGCGGTGCTTCCACGTTCCTTGGAGCGATTCTTGGATATCTCTTCTTCCTCAGATTCTGGAACCCCGCCATCTCCGGCTTCCTTTTGTCGTTCGTCGCTGGTGTCCTGCTATATGTTGCTCTTCATGGTATGCTTCCGACCGCGCACAGACACGACCCAACCGACAGGGTTTGTTCTATCATGTTCGTTATCGGGATCTCGATCCTTGCGGGTGCTGGTATCATTATGGAGCTCATTGGCGCCGAACACCATTAAGCATTTGAACTTCGTCCTGCGATGCACTGCATCATCGCTCTGGGTCTGGCTTGGGCACTCGCTCAACAACCGGGCGCCAGCAGTCTCAGCTTTGTATATCAAAACTTTGTAAAAAGCGGCTCCCTTGTACATAGGCATACCACCAGTATTCGCATAAGTTAATGGAAGTGTGTGGGGTAATTAGGCGGGTTGCGGGACTAATATGGAATATGATTATCACTCATCGTTTGGCGTGATAGTTTGCTGTCTCTTGGTGCCTGTCGACTTTTCACATTTCACACTCTAGATGGAAGGCATGGGGTCACGACCTGGGTTACAACTTTGCCGGCATTCACGATCCAGCGAGATTTCGGAGATTGCATAGCTGCCGGACCAGCCGCCAAGGACGGAAACAAGGACGGACATCGATTTCGGTGAGATCTCACCCAAGAGACCAAAGTCGCGGTTGTTCTGTGTGGAAGGTGTGGGAGCGCGTTGAACTGCTGAGTTGGAGCCTGTGCGTCGTTTCACCAAACGTTTTTGCCCAAAATAAGAAACCAAGACATATGTGACACAAGGATTTTTTTCTTCACTTCTTTGACTGGAGATCCAGAGACGGAGGATACCAGGCGCCGCCCCCACCAACCAAGAACAGAACAAGTCCCCCATGCCGTCCGCCGAATACGACTACAATGACGAGGAGGATGCCATCGACTACTCCGACCTTGAGGCCAAATACAATGTCGACATCACGGAGACTTTCGAGACCGTCGTCGTTGTTGACAATGTCCCCGTTGTCGAGCAGGAGAAGGTTGAGAAGCTGACCAAGGTCATCACCACAATCTTTTCGAAGATTGGCAACATCAAGGAGGGTGGTTTCCACATGCCTCAGGATGCTAATGGCAAAACGAAGGGGTATGTTCTGAAACCCGTAAGAAGGAACTGGGCGCTTGGTCGTCTTGACTTGTGCACAGTATCATGGAGTGTTTTCTGGGAGTTTCCGTAGATCTAACTCTCAATCCTCTATCCCTTGGCAAACAGATACTGCTTCATCGACTTCGAGACCCCGGAGCAGGCCAAGCTCGCTGTCAAGCGTGGTACTGGCCGTAAGATGGACGCTAAGCACATTCTTGCCGTGAACATGTTCGATGACATCGAAAAGTTCTCATCAATGGACGACGAATACAAGGAACCCGAAACCGAAAAGTACGTTGAGAAGGAGCATCTGCGATCTTGGTTGACCGACCCCACCTGCCGCGACCAGTGGGTCATGATGAAGGGCGACGACGTTTCCATTTTCTGGAACAACAAGACCGAGCAACCCGAGCTGTCATATTCCCGCAGTGTGAGTTTTTCACATCCCGCGAGTCTGGATCTTGCGCATGGTTTCCTTTTGCGTTTGATCATTCCGATGGTTTCGATCTGCTTCTAACCGAATTACCGGATGATTCAATAGCACTGGTCAGATACCTACGTGTCCTGGTCTCCGCGGGGTACGTATCTTGCTACTTTCCACAAGCAAGGTATTGTTCTTTGGGGTGGTCCGTCCTGGAACAAGATCATGCGTTTCCCGCACCCCAACGTCAAGCTCATCGACTTCAGCCCGAACGAAAAGTACATCGTCACCTGGAGTTACGAGCCATTCATGTCCGATGATGGCGACCAGCACGTAAGTTTGTACTTCTCTACATTGCGTGAACTCGTTGCTGATGAAGCAAAGCTGGCAATGATGAATATCTTTTACACAAATCTTGAGGCTGTTAATGAGTCGCCCGTAGATGGGGACGTTGACTTTACCAAAGAACAGAGATTTGAGCCAGCGCAATTACGTCCCAATATGCTTGAGATGATGAATGCGTTTAGAATGGAGTACTAATCACCTGACGTCCGTCTCGTTGTTACAGCACATTGCTGTGTGGGATCTGCCTACCGGTCAAAGACTTCGTTCATTCCCCCTCGACCCCTCCACCTTGAGACAACCTGACGGCGCGGACAAAGCAGGCAACACCGCAAGCAGCCGAACGAAGATCCACTGGCCCATCTTCAAATGGTCCTTCGATGACAAGTACCTCGCGAGGATGACTCCTGGTCCGCAGGGTATGATCAGTGTCTATGAAACCCCAGGAATGGGTCTCATGGACAAGAAGAGTATCAAGGTTAGTGTCTGTTTGAAGTGGAACGGACTCGCGAAATTTTAATGTGTGACAAACATGAGCATTGTTGGTATGGTGTTGAACTTGCAAACTGATTATGTATTTCGCTACAGGTTGAAAATGTTCAAGATTTCAGTTGGTCCCCGTCTTCCCACGTCTTGGCCTACTGGACACCAGAATCAGGCAACATTCCCGCCAGGGTTACCTTGATGAAGGTTCCTAGCAGAGAGATCGTCCGGACTAAGAACTTGTTCTACGTCGTTGACGTAAGTTGGAATCTCGTTTGTTCCATTTGGTTTTTCGCTGGCCGGCAGAAGTATGGGAACTTATCTTTGAATCTTTATGATCTTTCCGTGACGTAATGAAGTGCAAGATGTTCTGGCAATCAGAAGGCGATTACCTCTTGGTGAAGGTCGACCGCCAAAAGACGAAGAAGCAGAACGTCACCAACTTCGAGCTGTTCCGAATGAACGAGAAGGACATCCCCGTCGACGTCGTCGAATTCAAGAACACCGAAACAGTGCAAAACGTTTTCTGGGAGCCCAAGGGTCACCGTTTCGCCGCCATTTGCTCCGAACAACAACGCATCCTCGTCAACTTCTACGAAATGGCCTCCACCACCACCCCCTCCAAGGGCCAAGCTTCCCAACCCTCCGCATCAGACATCAGCGGTTCCGTCAAACTCCTCAAACAAATCGAACGGAAGGGCATCAACCAAATCTTCTGGTCTCCACAAGGTCGTTTCTGCGTTCTCGCTGGTGTCCGTGCTTTCCAAGGTGAACTTGAGTTCTGGGATGCGGATGAAATGACCCTCATGAACTCCGGTGAGCATTACATGTGCACAGATGTGGAATGGGATCCGACTGGTCGGTACGTCATCTCCTCGGTGTCGTGGTGGCAAGTGCAAACGGACACAGGCTTCACGCTCTGGTCCTTCACCGGTAACAAGCTCGCCACGCAAACAGTGCCCGTCTTCAAACAACTCCTCTGGCGCCCACGGCCTCCAACTCTCCTCACCCCCGAGAAACTCAAGAAAATCCGCAAGAACATCAAGGAGTACGCCAAGGAGTTCGAAGCAGAGGATGATGTTGCCACGACGAAGGCCTCACGGGAGGTCATCGAGAGGAGGGAGCGGATGTTCGGGGAATGGAAGGAATACAGAATGCGGTGCAAGGAGGAGTTCAAGAAGGAGCGGGCGGCTAGGGTTTCCATCTGGGGCGGGTTCGATCCGGAAGAGGAGAGGATTCGGGTTCTGACAGAAGAGGGTGATGAGGACTTGGAGGAATGGATTGAAGAAGTTATTGATGAGACTGTTGAGGAAGTTACTGAGTAAATAATATGGTGTATTTGGAGAGTCGCGAGAAGGAAATAGAAATCTTTCCTTGTTCTTGTGTGACAAGTCCCAGATCCTGTTCAGCCGCTCTGAATCTGTAGTTGTGGTGAGGTTGGTCCTGTGGTAGAAGTGCTCGTCATGATGGTAGGTATGGGTTCGTTACCAGCGCTTTTTTCCTAACGACGGTGAGTGTGGGCAGTGTCGTGAGAAGAGCGCCTGTGCACGCAATTGCAACAAGGGGCGCTGTGAAGCAGCGGTGAACTGTATTCTTTATATGCCTTACTAAGCAAGCATTGCAAGCACTGAAGTGTAAAAAATAGGTCCAGTTCGTCACAGTCAGACGAGCGACCGCAAAGAGCTGCTGCTTCTTCATGGCTTTTCGACCAGGATGGACACGATCAACCAAACCCGATTTGCCAACATTTTTGCTGTCGACTTTACTACTGTGATAAGGGAGGTTGCAGTTTGGACTGCAAGTCTTGATGGAGTACTTGCTGGAATACTTGGAGTGTCAGTGTGAAGTATTGGAGTGCAACTCATCAGGAAACTGCTTCTCCACTTCGTCCTCGATATCGCCACTTTTGGTGGAAGACGAACTCAGGAACACGCCGTGTACCTTCGGCGTTGACTTTCCGGGCAGAAAATTGGATGCCGAGCTCGCGCAACAGGCCAAAGAAAAGGTGACAAGACGCGGACCCCAATGGAAAACGTTGAGGCCCTTTTCAACTCTTTCGAACCTTCTCCTTGAACAAACTTGACTCAGTCGACTTTCCTTGTTGTCGGAGTTGTAAAACGTTTGAAACGGTCGCACCAAAACGATAACCTGCACCAAACCCAACATCACAGAATGAAAATGAAACCCAAGCCGGTTCCGCCGCCGCCGTTTGAAATGGGTCCCCACGACCATGTCAGCTTAGCGCAATGTATCAAAGTCGTCGAAAGCTGGAACACTCGCGATCACGACTCTCTTCTGCCTCTGACGCCACTTCACCGCATCGAGCTTCGCATGCTCAGGCTCTTTTTCTCTGACGTGGTTAAAGCCTTACCCGCCGTCGATGATTTGAGCTGGTTGATGATGAGGGCAAATTACATATTATATTCTGTGTTTCGTCTGTCTGCAACTGCTGATCCGTTCGGACGACCAGAAGCGGAAGGGTCCAACCGTTCAGCTGCTGCAGAACAACCAGATCTCCACAACAACGAAAACGTCATCGCGAACTCCTCCGCACCTGCACCTGCGCAACAACAAATCATCGTCTCAGCGCAAATTGATGGTGCTATTCCAGTTACTATTCAAGACAAGTCTCGGAAGCAAAGTTACCCTCCAATGCCCCCGACGCTGCCCCCCGAACTCGTAGCATGCATTCTGCAACACTTGTGCGCGATGGTCGGAAGCCAGAACGGTGCTATCTTACAATACCAACGTCGGTGCGCTTCCCTCGCTCGGTGTGCTCTTGTGAATCGGACTTGGCATGGGGTTACCCTTCCGCTGATGTGGAAGAAAGTGGGCTTCTTTTCAGCGTTCCATGAATTTCGGTTCGTGTATGGGATCTTCAGCAGGACTGGCCCGGAAAGTGGATTGTGAAGCACAAGCTATTCTGTGGGGATCCTCAAAGTATTTGGCATGCGCTCGCTCGGAACCTGTTCTTGTTTCCCCAACTTCGCCGCCTGACTTTGGAAGAGCTTCCGAACACGTATGGGCTGTCCGTCTTGTTCGATCAAGATCTGCCTTCCTTGATGCACCTTACAATCAAGGGACTCATGCGCGAAGACCAGCGATGCCCCTCAGACAAATTGTGGGATTACGGGCCATTGGTCGATCGTGAACGTGCGTGTGCCTTTTTTTCGCGACTCTCATCGTTGAACCTTTGGTGGAACTCCATAGATTACCGAGAGGTTGAATGTCCAGCATTCGTGGACTCAGCGCACCAATATCTTCACCAAATCTCGCTCCCGTATCAGATCCCACCCGTTGTGGCAAAACGGTTCTTCGCAAGATGCTCGAATGCTCTCTCCGTGGTGCGCATGCATGAGTCTCAACTTCTGCGATCGGTGTTTGAACCTTTCGCAACAAAGTGGGCGGGTTTGCGGGCGTTCTTATGTTTAGGCCCTGATTGTCTTGATGTCGATGGCTTTGAATACCTGGTGAGGCTGCGCGGGCACCAGCTTGTCGCGCTGCAGCTTGGCGATTATGAACATGAGTCGTACATGGACCCTGGACTGACATTGTCGGTCGCGGAGCACTGTCGGTCCCTCGAATATTTGAGCATGGCCCTAAAGCTCACGTCGGAAACGTTCGATTGTGATGTTTTGGATCTTGTGCGGCATTGAGGGCGAACGCTTCAGTATCTGTGCCTGTCTATCGTTGGTGACTCGGATCTGGACGCACAACTGGACGAGGAAGAACTTGTTCCAACCATAGCCGGTTGTAACCTTCGTGGCCTCGAGTACTATTCGGAGCTACTTATACCCCTGATGGGAGAATCAAATAAGGTGCGGGAGCACGAAGTTGGGAGGCTACTTGAGAAGTGTACGCACCTCGAAACTTTGGGTCTTGTCCCTTATGTGAACGTGTTTAATGTTGAGAATCCTGATCTGCAAGCAAAGCTCACGTCTCTAAAGGGCTGGATTAGACAGAAGGGTTACTTCCAATGTGAATCCTACTCCTCGCCAAGCATGCAAAGTTCTTTCAGCGATTCATCCGCGTTTTAGTTTCACTTTCTGTGGCAATAGCGTAAACTCATTTGTTGTAAGTAAGAAAGCTCTGATTAACCTTTTCGAGACCCGTCCACTCACGGTGAATGGATTTAGAGGGACGCACGAACTTTGAAACGGTCCCATACACTGCATAAGTGAGGGATAATTGCGGCCGCTACTGGAATCTGTTTGGAATTGATTTGGCTATCATTCAGGAAAAAAAGCAAACAAATCGGACAGTGAGTGGATGAGACGTTTTTGAGACATTTCCGGGGCCCTTTCCTTGCATCATCAACCAAAAAAATTCCTTTGAGCGCGGCGTAGTATAGATACCGCTCCCAGCTATCGATAGACACAGCAACTTCCTAATTCACCCAAAATTGGAGCAACTGGCCCTCTGTGAAGTAGAAGTCGGCGGCGGAGAGACTGCCTTCCAGCATCCCGGCTCTGTTACACGAACTCAGGGTAGCACAAGGCCTCGGTGAGCGCTCGAAGTGACTTTGCGACGACGAACTTTGGCAGCGCATAGCTCCTCCCCGAAACATTGTGGTAATGCCTTGAATTTTCTCCTGATACGTTGAAACGAGCGCTTCCAAACGGTACCCAAATCATGTCCTAAAGACATGTGCTGAATGAATGGTTGACCAACGAGAAAATCCACTCAAGTGAGTGGATGATTCACATTCGCGAGCCTGGGTGGTCCCCCGTAACGCCGAATACTAAACAAACTACATAGGCGAATACAGTAATCAATTCTGCGTCGAATGATGCCAGTCGCATACCATTCGGTCTTCAGTGTGTGAAGTTGCTCTAATTGTGAAGTTGGCCGATTCATCCATTCAAGTGAGTGGATGGTTCGTGAAACCTGCGGGTAACGAAAGGGTTAAAACAAGTGCACGTTGCTCACCAAAATCTTCGTATGTATTTCGGTGGTCAGTAAACGGTGCCAACTATTTCGCCATGTACCCCTCCAAATCTTCCCCCTGCCCCTCAACTCCCTGTCACTATACTCGACGTTGACAACTACTACAACTGAAGGCGGTAAAGCAGGAAGAAGTCAAGATTTTCGCTCTCATATCGGCTCTGATACCGATCGTGATCTCGCTTACACTCTCGACTTCAAGGTCTTAAGAAAGACTATTGTGGTGGGCCAGGACGCAGTGACTGAGACGGAGTTCGAACCATCATTCCACCGAGGCAAGGGTTTGTTGTGCTGCTGTGTGACCTTATCTTTGACACCAGAACCATGACCTTCAACGCGAACAAAACTAAGGTACTTTCTAACAAGCTAACCCCAAAAGCTCTGCTTTTTACAAGATGCGGTACATTCGATGCCTATTTTCTCCTGGTATTTCGGGGTGTCGCCCCAATTTACTGTTTGCAACGAAGCGAGCTCCCGACTAATCGAACGTCATCATTATCACCAAACCCTACACATGTAACCTAACAGGTTCAACTCAAGCTGGCCGTCAACAGGCTCAAGCTGTTGCAACAGAAAAAGGCCACCATTAACCAGTCCGCCCGGAAGGAAATCGCATCTTTGCTCGAGAAAGGAAAGGAGGAATCAGCGAGGATCAGGGTACGGTGCGACGTGCAGGGTGTAGAATGTGGAGTTGGAGTCGAGAGAATAAGTGTTTTCACTTTGGGGGCTATGTCGTTCTCCTGTTTTCAAGACACTGGAGAAGAAAGCAGGGGCGATGTCAAAGCCATTGAAAGTGTGCGAGTCGTCGGAACTTCACGTTGTAACGATATTTCCCCGTGTCCGTTTTGTTTCTCTCTCTCTCTCTTTCCCGGCTTTCTGGGAACGGGCAGGTGGAACATGTCATCCGCGAGGATTTCAACATCGAGGCTATGGAGATTTTGGAGCTTTACTGTGAGCTGCTGCTTGCGCGGTTTGGGTTGTTGGAGCAGATGAGGTTAGGCGATGCTCTTGTTTCTTGGGTTAAGGGTTATCCAAATAAGTGGAGGCAGAGAGCGGTTATACCACGGAAGCAGATCAGATCTGTATCTCACCTCTCACCGGTCATTTGATTCATCAGGCATTGTGATCAAGCTATTGCTGAGGCTGTCAACACCATTATCTATGCCGCACCGAGGTCGGAGATCAAGGAGCTTTACGAGGTGAGGAATCATCTAAAACGGAATGAAAATTGATGGCAGGCTGCATCGGCCTGGAGATCCAAGAGAAAGTCGATTCGCTGAAATCCTTTTCCCTCTTCCGATATGCATAGGTCCGGGACCAACTGATTATGAAGTTTGGGAAGGAATTCGCCATGGCCGCCATGGAGAACAAGAATGATATCGTTAACTCCAGGGTAAAGTTCTGCTTATACTGCTCATGCCTGTTGATGAAACAAATAAAAAAACGTGGGTTTGACATAACCGACTGACACACTTGCGTCAAGAAAATGTGCTGACACATTTCGATATGTTTTTCACTGGAAAGATCGTACATAAACTTAAGGTTCAGACCCCAGACCCCATCCTCGTTAACCAGTACCTCAAAACCATCGCCAAAGCCTATAACGTGATATGGGACTTTGAAAGCGACGACGACGCATTATACGGGGTGAGTACTGGATTGTCGCGGGGGAGAGGAAAAATACACGGTGCTAGATGTGACGAGTTGTTTTGTTTAACCGTGCTCAACATACATCGGGCGTTTTGCTTCGGTACAGATTGACAACCCCACAGGCGGTATAGCCGCCGACACGACACTGGGCATTGGCGGCATCGGAATGAAAGACAGTTCCATGCAACCCACATCAGCTGCCCAAATTCCTATCACGCAGGTACCCTACACATACCCGAAACAGTACCCACAGCAGCCACCGCAGCAACAACAATACCAGCAATTGCCGTTACCCCCGCAACAACAACCACCACCGTTGGCCCAGAACTACCCACAAGGACTGCCACAGTCATATACGAATAAGGCAGGAGGAGCGGGTGGAGGACATACGGCGGGGTTGCCGCCCACTTCGTTCGGGTTGAGTTCCTCGCCACAGCGGCAGGTAGGAAAGATCATTTGGAGGGAATTTGGGATATGTGTTCCCTGTCCCAAGTGTCATTAATGCCAAGAAAGAGAGGTTTCTGTGTGTTTTACTAAGTGCGCCTTCATTTTTGTATCCAATGTACCTTCTTTCGCGGTCTCCTGTTTTTCCTTTCTTAACAAAATTCCAGCAACAACCATACGGCAGCGGACCTAGCCGCGGACGACAAGACACGAGTCGAACGGACAATTCGGCCGTGCCAGACTTCCCGATCATACCCGGGAGTGGTGGCGGTGGCACTTCGGATGAGTACAAGTCGGATGATTTGCCGGATTTCGATGATCTGACAAGACGTATGTGGTATACGCCTCAAGACATAAAAGGATCTTCCTACTTTCAATGTTGGGGGGTGCTGAAGAGCTAACGTACATCCGTATCTCTCCGTTCCGAAACCTTGAAAATCAGGATTCGAGGCTCTGAAACGCAAAAAGTAATTTCATATGGGTAGCGCAGTTGTGGGGATCGTATCACCTCTGTACCATATATCCTTCCCCTAACCCCCACAACGATATGGTCGCAACTGCCGCCTTTTTCAATCAAGGTACTTGACATCCAACGATGTCCGGTTGTAAGTGGTAATAACGACTAAAGAGTATACACACATCTAGTGATTAAGAGTCTTTTCTTTGAACTGAAACATGAGGCGAATTTTCCTTTTCTGAAGAACGCAAGCAGTTTTCTAATATAATTTTGAGGCCAAAATCAAAGCAAGAAGCAGAAAAAACAGGCGATAATTACAAACCACCGGACTTCTATCCTAACACAAGTAATCGAAGTTACTTTCTCGTCTCGCTACTCAAATGGACGCCCTACGTCCAGTACGTCCCCAGCCTCCTTTCCTCTCACTCTTAATTCCAAACCTCTTCGCCAAAGTTCCATCCTCCCTCCACCTCTCCACCATCTCTTTCCCACACACATAACCCGCCTCATAAATCTTCTTGAATTGCCCGAACTCCAGTGTACCGAATTGGCTCACCTGAGGGTGCATGTAAAGACATCCTTCAATGGCCTTCGCATCCTCGAGCTGTTTGACACTGCTTACATAAGCCAACCGGGACTGGATATCCGCCATCTGCGGGATATTGTTCAATGGGTTGGGTTTGCCCGCGAGTTGGTAGTAGACAGAGAAGAAAGGGTTCCACCGGTTGATGAGGACCCACCACCCAGAAAGTGAGTCACCGTAGTCCACGGGTGTGTTGTCCTCTTCCATACCAACGTCGACGGCAATGATGGTATCGGCGCCAAGGGATTTCATGACATCTGCAGGCAGGTTGTTGAGGTAACCGCCATCGAGAAGCATGTTCCCGTTATCACAAAGTGGGGGAAGGTAGCCTGAGAGTGACATGGATGCACGGATGTACCGCCACATGTACCCAAAACGGTGGATCTCGGCTTGGGAATACGTGATGTTGGTCGTCACGCAGAAGTAGGGGAGCCAGCAATCTTCAATGTGTGTGTCGTAGAAAGACTTCCAGATACCGCGGTTGAATTCGTGGCCTTTATGCAATTCAGTGAAGATTTTATAAGTTAAATTGCCAGTTAAAGGGAAGAAGAGAGAGGGTGCGACCAGACGGAAGATGAGAGGGACACACTCACCAGTGAACAAACTCGTGACAGGGTACGTCAAATCCGACAACTTTCTCCAAATGCTGCTCATCCTCCCACTAAACTGCTTGGCGCGTCCAAACACGCTGACATGGTCGTTCTCACGAGCATACAACCCACCAACAAACGCCCCGATACTTGTTCCTCCAACCATATCGATGGGAATCCCAGCTTCTTCGAAAGCGTGGATGAGACCAACATGAGAAATACCGCGGGCTCCACCACCACCAAGGACAAGCCCGATGGAGCGCGACAGAAGCCGACGTGCAAGTCGAGCAAAGTCCGAGCGTAAGCCTGCGTGAGTTTGTGTTTGCGCTGCGGTGCCAGGGGTGGTGGCAGCTCCGCCGCTGCCACTGCCCCCAACGACGATTCCCACGACACCCGGCAGAAGCTTTCGCCCGCCGGCGTTGACAAGGGTGGATGAGGCTCGCGAATAGTACTTTTGGAATTGGGCTTTGAGGCTGTTGAGTGTGTTCTTCCGGGCATAACGGGCACCAGAGGAGTACATCTTGGAGCCCGTGCTTTGCATTTGAACCTGCAATCGGGAAAAGGGTGTAAATCGTCAATACAACGAATGGATCATGAGATCTCGGACACAACGTGTAGGTTTAGAGCGCTAACGAGTCTTCCACTTACATGATGATGCGCATGAATCCACAAACGGTTCTTAAGCCATTGAGCCGTCGAACCAGGCGTATGGACGTAACGTTCAGCATGGAGCAAGACGAGCTCTTTACGTGCCGTCGTCTTCATACCAAGGAGGAGACGCTCGTATTCACCGATGGCGGGATTGTCGTCAGCGTCGGCGACCAAGAAAATGCAATCCGCCTGTGGATAAGGAAATGAACGCCGAAAGCAAGGTTAAATGAGAAAAGAATCGGTTGAGATTCCAGCAACCTCCACGATCCCAAAACTCCAAACAACATGATCCCTTCATCATCTATATCCTACCTGTCTCACACACCGCTGTGTCCACGGGTTATTCACACCCCCATCCGCAACATAAAGTACCAAACGATGCATCTCCTCCTGATCCGCCAACCAACTCATCAGCTTCAGCCTTCCCAATCTCGAAAAAGCATGTTTTCCCAACTGATTCAACACAACTGCCGTGTTCAGCAAAGCCACAGAAGCGCCAACAAGTTCCAATGCTTCACGGAGGTGGTTCGCGAATTCCACGATGGGGACCGAGGAAGTGACCGGGAGGATAGCAAGAGTTTTGAGGTTGGTGTTGTTGAGGGCAGAGTCAAGGGCTCCATATGGGGATGTTTGCGGGACTCGGAACATTGGCGATGACGGGAACCAGGAGGGGGCAGCGGAGGGGGCAGCAGAGGAGCTGCTTCGCGCGGCAATGATGCGGGAGATTTGGATCGTGATCGCCGGGTGCCGGACCGCGAGTGCATTGAACAAAAATCGTGGGAGAATGGCGACCTCCGTGTCACGAATGGCGTGAACAGTACCCGGTCGACGAGCATTGGTGAGCACTTCAAGCTCCCCGACGGATTCACCACGACCATGTTCTCCGAGAATCTTGAAATGGGGACCGTCTTTCTTGTTGCCACCGAAACTACCAGAAGCTGCAGCCTTTTCTGCTCCCATTCCACCAGCACCTCCAGTTCGAGGATATCCCATCCCCACCGACCCGTACTTGCCGCCTTTAGGCGAATCTTTCCCATTTATCGGTACATTCTTAAGGGAGCCTGGGGTTCCTGACTTCTCGCCTTTGCTCGCAGGATCACCAGCCTTCCCATTTTGGGCGCCTGCTCCGACCACACCAGTATCCGCATCCGCACCCGTACCGGGGCCATACTCCATGATACTCCTCAACCGTCCATTCAAAACAATGTAAATGCAATCCGCGGCCTCACCCTGTCGGCAAAGCACCTGACCGGCGTTGATCTGGCCCCACTCGAGAGCGACGTCAATGTGCAAGACAAGAGAGGAGAGTTGATTGATGAGGCGTTTGGCGAGAGTGAGAAGGATTGAGGGCGATCGTTCGAGGTATTTCTCGAGTGCAGGTTTGGGGAGGAAGGCAAGAGTTGAAGGAGTCTTGGCACGGATTGTGACGAAGGATGGGTGGCCTATTTGGCGGGTATCGAGGTAAACGGATTGAAGAGTAAGACATCATGAAGCAACAAACATGGTACACACTTCCCCCCCCGAGTCTCTGTATGACGGCAAAGGAGAATAGAAGTCCAAAGCAAGACTTACTGGTCAAAGCAGCAAGGTATCCAGCCAAACCTCCAGGTTTAATCAAGAACAATCTCCTCCTCCACGTCCTCTGTTGTTGAGGTCCTTTCGCCGTACCACCATCCACGTCTGTTTCCTCTTCCTCCGTAACTGTTCCAGCAGCTGCATCCAATCCACTAAACACGGCTCTGCCTAACACCCGTTGATGGAGCGGCGGGTTAGCTTGGCCACGATGATGATGGTGTTTATGCATACTGCCAGACCTCGATTTCTTCCCGCCTCCAAGACCACTTGAACTACCAGCCAAACCAGCACTACTGCCCAGCCCAACTCCAACCGAGCTTTTTGAGACACCTCCACCGCTTACAGAGGCCGGGGCAGCATAACTCCCTCCAGCGGCCATCTCGTCTGTGCGAGCGCGCATCGACGCTTCCAACAGCCCATCAATGACAAAGTACAACCCTTCGACACGATCGCCCTCACGAACGAGTGTACGACCACGGTCCAATGTCAGGATCTCAATATCCTGGATCGGGTCTGATGACGCTGATGACCACCCAACACCTCCCCAATTACCCCCAGCGAAGAGAGACGATGTGGAAGCAGTGTTGGCTCCTCCAAACATCGATGACGTGGAGGATGAAGGAGTGGCTGAGGATGATGTCGTTGAAGAGGCCGTACCGCGGCGAGAAGAGGAGTACAACGGCATGGGCGGGGGGCGATCAGACATGGACCCTTCGTCATCGGTGGTTGTGGTGGAATCAATGCTTAGGCGACGCTCGTTGAGTCTTCTGTATGGTGGGGTGGTGAAAGTGAAATCGGCCGGGAAGGTTGGCGGCATGCGGAACGCTTGTTGGGACGCAGCGACCGCAGGACCAGGAGATCCTGGTGCGGGTCTTGGGGATGCAAATGGGTCATCTCCGGTGCGCCGCATCCCAATGAGCTGAGAGATGCATTCGAAGCAGGACTCGCGGAGTTTGTACATTTCTTCTTCGTCAAGTTCGGATGCGAGGGAATTGAACGGGGAGGTGGTATAAGAAGAGGTCTTGATCGAAGGGGCTGTCTGTTGCTGTTGTGATACGGGAGAAGAGAGGTTTGCCGCCGCCGCCGCCGATACTGGGGATGGTGATGTCGTAGAAGGCGTGTCCGGTGCAGATAAGGCTGCAGGCGCTTCAACAGGTGTCGTCGAAACAGACTCACGTTCAGAGTCCTCCACGTCGCCTTCGTATTGCTCATCTTTTCTGAACATCCTTTTCGACGATGACGATAAAGACGGCTTGCTGTGGTGTCTTTGAGGAACGCCCCTACTCGTTCTTCCACTCCCCACACTCCCCTCTTCCATCTTGCTACTGCGAGGGTAGTTCGCTTTCCTCAACCTGTCTACGCCGCCATATGTCGCAAAGAAGTCCCGGGGCAATCCATGCGGAGCAGCAATCTCGTTGACGCGTTTCTCGATCTTGAGAAGCTCCTTGGAAAGACCGAGATATCTATATAAAGTGTTGAACGTAACTCGCTGGAACCGTGTCAAAATGACTTGGACGATGTGTGCGACGGCGTTGGGGAACTTCTCGGTCAACTTTTTAAAAGCCTCTGCGGGGATAACGGCGAGGGTTGTGTCAACTGCGGCCCGAGCGACGATGTGCGGATGGACGGACCGTGGACGAGGACGTCGACGAGCTTCGAGGTTTTGGGTCATGAAAGAGGAGAATGTTCCCGCATCTGCTACGGGGGCTGTGTGGAAACCTCCCTTCGATGATGAAGAGTTCGGAATTGTAATCGAAGGAGGCACGACACTTGTACGTTCAGATGGAAGAGAGGAATCGGCATTGTCTTCGGCGCCAGCACTGATCGCCTCCTTAGTTGTCGGGTCCACCGATGATGACGACATTGAAAATGATGAGGTCTCCGAGTTTTTGGGAGCTTCGGTTACGCTTTCTTCGATCGCTATGGTTGGAGTTGAAGTCGATGAGGTAGGCCCGACTGATTCTGATCTTCGTAGATTCGGAAACACTTGGGTGACTGTGGAGTCGCTCTCCCTCCTGATGCCAAGGAAGGAACCAACCGTGTGCCGTCGGGAATCCGTTTCAGAGGCCTCCACGACAGAGGCGTGGGGCGTATCATCATCATGATCACCTGCAATTCCTCCTTTGTGAGAGTCATTATCATCATATTTCGTCCCTGGCAGGTCAAAATCCTCTGTGAAAACGGACAAAATACTGAACAAACTGGATACGGTGCCTCCCGAATGGACTTCATTGAGCAGATGGTGACCGTGCCATTGTCGCACCTCGCGTTCTTCGGGGAGATCGGTGCCGTCACTTTCACTGCCATAATCATCGTCTTCGTCATCGTCGTCATCTTCACCGAGCCCAAAACTATCGTCAAGCACACCCCTTCTCCGTCTTCCTCCCAGCCCCGAACCGGAACGGCTGTGGCCAATCACATCTCCATGGACTCCGCCCCTCACGTGGTCCGATTTGATGAACAGCTGGACCGTACCATCAACGACAACGTAAAAATCGCGATCATCGTCGTCGGCGTTGAAGAGGATTTCTCCGGCTTTCAGTTTGCGAGTTTGCAAGTGTCTCGCCAGCTCATGGAAGACGGGGCGATCCAAGTATCCGAATACCTTGATGGAGCTCAAGAAAGCGCTCATGAATTCATCAGGGTACCCTTGTGCTCGGTCGTGAGTATCATCGACCGCGGCGTCAGGGTGCAAATCGAAGGGGACACCGGCATGTTTGGCAGGAGTTGGGGGCTCTGGCAGGCGTGAGTACTTTGTGAGGTATCGGTATCGGATTAGGAACCATATCCCAAGGGAGAGGGACAGAAACACCGTAACCAAGGTCGGAAAGGTGAAGGTGAAAGTAACAGTGTACGAAATCGTGTACGTCAGAGTGGAAAAGAAGAAATATGGGACACCGATGGCGAGCGTGTAGAGCATGGAAGAACCTTGCTCGGCAATTGTTGTTGCTGCAGCGACAGCTGCCGCGGCCGAATCGTTAGCAACGACTTGGACTGACGGTGACGCGGACAAGACTGATTGCGTAGACGAGACGGCAGAGTTTACAAGGGACGTCGCAGCAGCACTCGCCACAGCAGTGGCTGCCTGGACGGCTGTCTCTGGATCCAGAGAGGCCATGGAAACAGAAGCGACGACAGCAAGGGGCGTTGCCACAGTCTCGCCGATCACGGACGATACAACCGCCGAAGCGACCTCTGACGCAGCGACAGCAGCAATAATTGTTGAGGCTTGTTCCACTAAAGTTTCCACGAGGTCTGTTTCTTGCAGTTTCTGATGGTCTGGTTGAACCTTTAGCAGCGGGGTATCTTGAGTCTGAGGATCGTCGCGGACCTCAAGCTCGACTTCGACTTCGATTTCGGCGGGAGGAGAGACGACCTCCGGTGTGTCGCTTTTTTCATCCATTCTTGAATACACAGTTGGGTTCGTAGTGTGAGTATGAGTTTTCCAATAGGGAACTGACAGTAGTCGTTTTTCCCCTCACATAGGTGGAAGGAACAAGCACAGCGGTACTCCAACAGTAGTCGCCCTCACCTTGCTTACTGGACCTCTGGTTGTTCGCCAGGCCACGAAGGAGTGTAGGAGAGAGGACCGCCGAGGCCGTAGATAGAAGGGCGCCCGTCGGATGTGTGAAATGTCGCTGATGGAGGCCAGTTGCTAGGCTGTTTTGTGAGTGTGAGGTCAACAAAGTCAACGACCGCTTCTTTCGTCAACGCTGTTTCACAGGGACTGTTCGAAATCACGAAGACAAGCCCCACCACCAACCCCACCAGAGTCAAGTCCCAAACAACGAAAAAACACTGATCAAAAGTCTAGGATGAACTCTGCAGCAATGATGATGTGACAAGCCGTTAGATCCTCCCATTCATGAAAAAGGGCGGTGCTGATTCCAATTCAAATCTTCAGCTCACTTCTTCCTCTCCCAGCTTCCTGTTCCTGCCCAGTTCCTGCTCTTTTTTCCCGTGTCTTCTTGTCGATGAATTGGATCGTTTCGATTAAAAAAGAGAATTGTAAAGAAGACGTAGGAAGAAAGCGAGCGATGTCACGGATGCCTGTGCAATTACAAAATAATTGGTTCAGTTTGTATTTTTTACGAGTGTCGACTTTTACATAAAGAAACACAGACGAAATCACATATTATCAGGCAAAAAATACATTCCATATATTGGGCAAGCTGCACCTTATCTATGTATGCGCAGTTGTTCACGAGAGATTTCAAACAGCTACTCCCCCACACTCCCGCCACACTTTGTTACTGATCTTGAGGGTGATCTTCCATTCACCTCTCACCCCCCTCTCCATCCATGCCCATAACTCCCGCATGATAGCTGGAAAGATGCTTCGGGATATAATCATCATATGCGAACCGTTTCCCACATCCCACCACCGGACATACATATGGTTTCCAGGCGCGTTTTAAGTCGTGATCGTACCGAATGTGAGCATTCAGCTGCCTTATTGTTGAAAATCGCTCATCGCACCCTTCTCGAGAGCATGCGTAAGATCTGATGTGCGCGCGCATGACGTGTTGGGGAACATACCGAGCAGTGGCGAAACTTTTCGAACACCATTCCACTGGACACAGAAAAGGTTTCTCTTTTCTTGATGTTTGGTTGTGTTCTCGCCGAAGGTGAGATTGAAGCGCCTTGGAGGTTGAAAACCGGTGTGCGCACCCTGTCTGGGGACAGGCGTGAGGTTTTTCGACGGAGTGAGCTTGCACTTCATTTGGTGTCGAAGGCCGACCTCCCTCGGTGTGATGGCGCATATGTTCCCGCCTCTGTGAATCATCTTCAAACCGTTCAGCGCATCCGTTAAAAGTGCACGCGTAGCGCTTTTTGTTGGTATGATCGCAAATGAGGTGCAACTGGAGCTCGTCAGCGGTCAGGAATCGACCTTCACATCCAGCAAACGTGCATGCGTGGGGACCTTCGCGAGGATGGGTTTCCATGTGACGCTCGAAACTGTATTGTGTGGGAAATCGTTGGGGGCATCCCGCAAATGTGTAGGGGTAATTGTAAGGTCTCTGACCAGTGTGGGTGGCCGCATGGATTTGAAGTCGAGATAGTGTTGCGAATCGGTGAGTACACCCTTGAAAGGTGCATGGGAAGAATGCATCGACGACGCTCGATAAGGTGGTGGGTGATAATGCGCACATCGGTGTTGATGTTGGTTGACAAGAAGTGTTTGATGATGTGGTCAGAAGTGAGTAAGGGGTTTCTTGCGTGACATTCGAATCTACGTGAGTTGGTTGTGCGCTAGGTGCTGCTTCCAATCCTGGCAATGGCTGCTCACTGTGTTGCTTGTGCGTTGCAACAGATTCCAGGTGTGCTATGACTTCCATGTCGGTCACCCTCGTTCCTAATTCATTGGGAAAGCAAAGATTTTCCGATGCGAATTCTGTCATTATCGGTTGTTCTTCTGTCGCTGGAACCGATCTCTCCGACTGTATAGGGCAGTCTTGTTCCGAGGTCACAATAACGCGTGGCCAAGACTCTGGAGATTCCCATCCATCATCCACATTTGAGAACCGTGGGGGTGTTGGTTCCCACCACGCTTCAAAGTCTACGATGCCATCGACGTGATCCGCCAGAAAGCTTGTGTCAGGAATGATTCTGATCCAACCCTCTGGTACTGATGTAGTTCGTCCAACGAGCCGGATTTCCGCCGCAAAATCGGGATTATCAGATAACCTTCCTAACGCCCCACCTGATCCCTCCAACCCTGCCTCGAGCTCTACGTCTTCTCCTCCTGGGGAATCAACAAAATTTGTATCCGGTCCTGCTTTAATCCGTTCCGCTATTGTATCGGCATTCGTGCTCCTCGGCAGTTCCTCTTCCCAATCGCCTTTCGGACTCGCATCATCGTTCATATCTGTTCCGAATTCACCACACTCCTTTTTACAAGAATCCCTGCTGTTTCCACGCGTTTCGGGGCTGCGCACTTGGAGAGACCGAATCGATGTTATGGTGCCGACAGATGCTTCAGGGGTGGAAGCTGTGGATCGCTTTGAAATAATGTGGGATTCTGATAAAAAGGGCGGATGGGATAATCGTGGAGGGATGGAAGACGCTTGTGAGATGCTGGCGGGTGAAGTTTGTAAGGACGTGTGTGGCAACTCGCTTGTGGCTGTCGGTGAAAATGCGCGGAGTCCTGTCACAGGCACCGACGAAAAATAAGTGTTGAAAGGAAATCCGTAATAGTACAGGGGGGGATCCCGTTTCGATTCCAACTGCACGGGGATGAGTTCTCCAAATGGTGCGGCAGAAGCTTGATGGACTGAAGCTAGAACACGCATAGATTCCGTTTGAGTATGATTACTCATTTGCTGCCAGAGGTTGCGAAGAGCACCGAGACCAACCCAAAAAGACTTCCCCTTACCAAGATCTATGTCGGAAGTTACCCGCACATATTGGAAATGGATTTCGGTGTCCTTCTCGGCGATTTTCACATCATACGGATGGTAGCGACGGCGTGCTCGCGTGAACGGCTTCTTCGAAGCTATCACGGGAACTCTGGGCTGATCTGGAAGACCATCAGTACTCAAAGTCATTTTTGAGCAGGCAACACCGTGACCAGCCATCCCGAGCCGGAAACCCACCTGTTCCTTGCGTTGAGTTCATTGTTTGAAGACAGGTGAGTATCCTCAGAGGGCGGCCCGTGATCGATGGATCCCAGTACCGAAGAAAGCTTCGTAGTGCTCCACCTGGTTGAATATTGACTATGGGGGCAAGAATATGTGTAAGTACCGCATTTTCCCTCCAATGTCCAAACGAAAACGAATGTTGATATACCGGAGGTCGTTCGACTCGTTCGTTTCTTACGCGGCGTGCTATCCCCCCAGTCACCAGTGGTACTCGACAGTTTATCGTAGGAGAGCAGCCCGGTCTATGCTGGTGAGTCCGAAAACTGAGAGAGGTTTCTAACAAAAAATACCTATTCCCGCCACACTCAGCCATGAAATGCCTTTGTGCTTGTTCTAACGCACATCAAGAGCCAGATCAAGAGCGCACAGCTTCTCACACCCCAACTCCGACGGGTGACACGGAAAGTAGCCTTGTATCACCCATTCTCACCAAGACTGTAGTACACACAGGGTTTCGTGTGACTGACAGACCGACTAAGTCCGCCTTGCCCGCCGCTCGACAAGCAGAACATCGCAACCATGGTAAGCCGCCGCCATCGCCCGGCGTTTTTCCATCCATCCATCCATCCATCCATCCGTTTGTCCGTCTGTCCATCCATCTCAGCATTCATCCGACTACCATATCCCGACCTTATATCTGACACCATTGCCGTCCTTATCTTTTGAATGAGTAAAGGCCGACGAACACCACGATGCCGAACTTAAGAAGAAGCGCGTGTTCCGTAAATTCACCTTCCGTGGTGTTGACTTGGACCAGCTTCTCGACCTCAGCAGCGAGCAGGTAAATATCAGCACCGAATGGCTCAGTGCTGGGAAGAGGACAGGGTGGAAGGGGACTCAAGGAGGAACAGTGAGGGAGTGGAGGAAACTCTCACGGATGCACTGGATGCGAATTCGGGCTCAGAAACAGGATTCGGCTATCGTTTGCATTCTCTGGATGGTTATCCCGTTGTCGAACAACATGAAGATCAACAACGAACCAATTGACAAAGTATCGTGGGGACCAGGGGACGGAATGAGGACTGGAGTGGGGCCGGTCCGAACAACATTCTTTGGGATCGTGAGGAGAGTAACCAGTACAGGAATATCCCGTGAGGAATTGTAGGATCATGAGGCGGAGGATATTGAAGTGGAGCGGCTCAACACGACGCGGTTGCCTCTCAGAGTGTTGGTAGGATGAGGCATGTCTGCTGAGTCCGTGGGAAGGTTGTTGGACTTTTGGGAGTGCTCCACAGCTTGAGTGAGAGGGTGGGGCTGCACATGGAGTGTGGTTGTGGGGTCATCGAACTGAAACGAAGCTGCGAGAACTCCACAACGGATGAGAAGTGGAAAGCCGAATAAGACAACATCTTTGAAGAGGATGGGAATTGAAGACACGCGGATAGTCTGCAGAGTATCAGCACGTTGAGCGGTACTCCAAGACAATTTCGGCAGTGGTACTATGATCGCTAACGACATCTTCCTTTCTCCTACCCCACTCTGTAGTTGATGGACCTCGTCCACGCTCGTGCCCGCCGTCGTTTCCAGCGTGGTCTCAAGCGCAAGCCCATGGGTTTGATCAAGAAGCTCCGCAAGGCCAAGAAGGAAGCTCTCCCCAACGAGAAGCCTGAGGTCGTCAAGACTCACCTTCGTGACATGATTATTGTTCCGGAAATGATCGGCAGTCAGGTTGGGATTTACAACGGCAAGACTTTCAACCAGGTTGAAATCAAGGTATGTTTTGTGTGGGCCAGTAAAGAGGTGTCGCGTTGCAATTGGTCGGCTGTGTCGAATGGTGTTCTGCGACTTTGATGCGCCGTGTCAATTATTGTAGTATGTGTTGAAACCTAACATTCATTTCCCAACATTGATTAGCCCGAGATGGTCGGCCACTACCTCGCTGAATTCTCCATTTCGTACAAGCCCGTCAAGCACGGTCGGCCCGGTATTGGTGCCACCCACAGCTCTCGGTTCATTCCTCTCAAGTAGACTAAACCATATCAATGGATACAGACTGCAGGCGTTAGGATGGGGTTTGGTGTCCGCCAGACACGGATGAGGTTTATGCACTCGCTGCCACCCTTGCTTAATTTTTATCACATACAGAGAAGGGCGCTTTGCATCTGCCTCCTATTCCCTGGGTTATTATCTTTTCAACCTGATGCCTAGCCTGCTGGCAATTTTATATCTGGAGACACTACCTTTATGCGATACAGATTGATCGATTGTATATTGAGCGGATACGAAGAAATGCATTGCAACATCATTTTGGTACCATTGGATACATGATTAGATGACTTTGGATTGTCGTGACCGCGCTGAAGGAACAGGGCGCCGGTCTTGTCGCCGTGTCAACGCTTCAGGTGCTGGGATGGTGAAAAAACACATTTTCTTCCAAATGGTATCAATACAGGAACATAAGTACTATGTGTCAAATGCAGTGGCTTTCTCTCCTGCTGCACGCCTCCTTTCGCGAAACAACTAATCATGTTTTGGGAGTGTGTGTCCTTGTGATGGGCTTCGGTGGTGGATGCTGGGTGGATGCTATCGTTTCGCTGTGGAGATTTTGCATCGCACGGCGGATTTATGACAGACCTGTCCGTTCGCCCTCCCATCTCTCCCCTTCCCAACCATCCGATTTGCTCACAGAATACGGCGATGAGGATGTTACTTGATGGCATCCACTTCCTGCACACAATTACATCCTTTATCATTTCTTCGAACCTTTCATGGCTTGTTTCCTCGAATAAACCGTCTACGAAAGGAGAAAAAGTGAGAGACATCAGAAAAGGAGATCCAGGACCAGGGAGCAAAGACATTTCCAGAACGAAAGCCAATTGTCAATGCAACCCTCCATCGTCTGGGTTCTAGAAATTTCATCCCAATTTTCCACAAGGCTCACCTCTCGCACATCCCTGAGATCCTCAATCTGTTCGAAATCTTTAAGCAGATACGGTAACGTTGGATCCTGTAATGAATCGACCAAGATGAAAAGAAATGGAAAAGAGGAAAAGCGACGAGAACGAGGCAGAGAAACTTCGGTCAAGGAAAATGAACGGCATTTTTTTCAAATCCAAGCCATAGGGATGGAAAACGGTCGAGGAAAGCGACAAAACAGAAACAGAGAAACAACAAAGGAGAACAAAAAATGAAAAGGATATTGTTCCCAGTCTTCCGCCGCTTCTCCTTCTTTTCCTCCGATTTACTGAGATTTGATCGCGTGTTTTTGCGTGTGCCGATGGTTTTTTGGGTTTCAAGTGTAGAGTCTTTGTGATTTTCCGGTTTTGGGGAGTGTGAGGGTTCGTTTGTTGAGGGGATAGGAGATGTTGCGGAAAGGTCAACAGAAAAGTACTTGTTTGCAAGGAAGACCGTTTTTTCGCTAGCCACATTGATAGTGCATGACAAAAATCGCACGCCTCTCACCATTGATTATATCGAAGGAATCCCGGTCCTCCTTCAATTTCCTTTTACGCTCTTCAAAAGCCGAGAGCATTTTGTCACGAAGACCTTGCTTGTCCACCTGCAGTCACAAGGCGTGGGCAACGTAAATACTTGCATAACTAGTGTTTATGGATACATTTCATGATCACGAAATCCGGGGGTAGACATCCCTTCCGATTTGTCCGCTTACCTGGTACTCCTTCAAACACTGCTCCTTCTCGCTCTCAAAGACAATATGTGTACACTCGAGCTGATAGTCACGGAACAATTCGGCCTGCCGTACTGTTTCGTCACGGATAGCTGCGTATACGGTTACTTTGTCGACGTATTCAGGGTGTATTCCTGTTGTGAGTGAAACATACAAGGAGAAAGAAAAACCAGAAGATAATTAGAGACTGGGAACAGTATGATCAAATCCGCTAATCTGGATAGTCTTAGTGTGACTAAGCTAAAACGGCAATGCACTCACCTTCTTGAAGTTCCCGGATGTCTTGTTTGAATGCCAGAAATTTGTCGTTATATATCCTTTGGGTGAGCACGATGCACACATAAAAGAGTTAATACAAAGTGGCTGTCTCGAAATTGAGAAAGCGCCATATCACGACTGGCCTTCGCTGTCTCTGAAGAGCACACACCGGTCCTTGTTCTCCAAGAAATCCCGTTGCAACTTTTCAATCCGCTCAGTCATGTCACGATGCCGTTTTTCTTTCTTTGTGAGTTCTGGTGGCTCTGTATGGCCGAAAATATGAAACAAACGAAGTGAGATACGCGGATCTAGAGATTGAAACCAAAATCACAAAGGACAACTTGGCACTTTATCCGTCCCGCCCCCCCCCCTCTATACTCTTACCTTCATCGTCATCGCGATCTCTTTCTCTTTCTTTTTCTCTTTCCCTCTCTCTTTCCCTCTCTCTCTCGTACTCCATATCCCGGCTCCTATCCTTACTCACGCGCTCCCTATCCCTGTCCCTGTCCCTCTCCTTATCTCTGTCCTTATCCCCACGATCACGATGCTCCCTGACCTTCCCAGCGCCCTTTTCCCGACCCTGCCGACTCCCACCAGCGCTCGAAGGCCTCGGTGACCCAGTTCCTTGATGGTGGTGATGTGACTGTGACTGTGAATGCGACTGTGAAGATTTGGAAGCTGCGGCGGTCCCGTTCGCAGATGAAGAGGTTGTATTTGTTTTGGTCGGGTGTGAGTGGGAATGCGATGTGGTTGCGGCGGCTGAAGTGGCGGGTGCATTATGGGAGTTCCCGCCTGTATTGCCACCTCTGTTGCTTGAAGATGTTGCATGAGAATGGTCGTAGGTTGAGGCCCCTATCCGTTCGGTTTTATTTGAAGACGCTGATAAGGGTCGGGCGGTGCTGGCTGGAAAAGAGGGGGCCGTTGTAGTAGTGGTGTTGGTGGTGGTGGTGGGGAAACTTAAGCCCATACCTGGGCCGGAGTCAACTTTCATAGCGTCGGCATCTTCCAAGGAGGCGTCGTTGCTGTGGCTGTCTCCGTTGCGTGCCATCGCTCGGGAACGCTTCGGTGAAGAATTCTGAGTTATGTGATCGGTCTTTCCTCTGGATTCAGTATATCTCTATGGTCGCTCAGGAGTGGAAAACTTCGTTGCAACGGGGACCACACAAGGGATCACAGTGCAACCTCGGGGATGGGTTGTACGTTGGGAGACTTGGAGACTTTTTTCTACTTTGCTTGGAAACGGCCTGAGTAGAGCAATCGAAGATCTATTAGTCTGGCGCTTGGTTATTGTCAGTCACAGGGTTGTAATGCAAGTTCAACCAGTTCAGCTCACCCCAAGATATGACCAACAAACGAGCACAAACCTTTCGTCTAACGACAGGAAGATCTAGTTTTGTATGGAGACTTTCACAAAGGGGGAGAAGCAGGCTGGTGTGTGTGTCGTAATGCTCGAGATTCTCTCCACAATACTGACTACAACTCTCGAAAAGTACCGGGAAACGGGGAATTCAGAAATTCAAAGGCCGATAACTCAGTGGATCAAGGATTCCCTAAGGAATGCGGCGGGGCAACGAATGTGATCTTGATGGATTGATTGATGATGGTGTTGGTTGACAATCGTCTCTCTTTTCGTGAAGGTTGAAGGTCGAGTTCCAAAATGAAGTTTCCAATTTACCTGTGTAACGTGGACTATCAACCTCGAGTATTTAAAGCCGTGCATCTTCATCATCTACCTACACACCCATCTGTCGGCTAGCCGGCGACCAGAAGACATGCCAAGTCGATGTGACCATCTTGGGGCCACATGCCGTCTTCATAAACCGCTGTGTGCGAGATCTCTTCCTTTGCTTCGATGAGGTTTATGTAATCTACATCTTGGAGTCTCACGATCCATCGAGTTTGACGTGACAGACGTAAACAAATGGAAGACGGGAAAACTAGATGGAAAGCACTGTGGAAAGAACTCTGGGGACACTGTCAGATCCCATACACAGTTCCATACATTCATGATGTTTCGTGGCATCGTATCTTTATCGAAATAACCACAAAGCCTTTCTAAAAAGAAATGACCGCGCGCGGGACACCGCGAAAACATCTCATACAAATAGTACCAGCCCGCGTTGATATCCTCCTCAGAGGGCGCTGGTGCATAGTGCAGTAAGCGGATGTGCGCGTTGCGCTCAAAGACACTGTTCGAGAAGATGTTCGCGCCAAATGTCCATCTGAACACATTTGAACACATCGTTCCCCCTTTGTTTTCCAATACACCTTGTGCTTGATCATGGGCGCAGACTTGACATACTTTCGACCTACTGGTCTTTCCGTGGTCAAGGTCGGAGAACGAAATAAAAAGGATCGATCTCACTAACTGAAAACTCACCACACCATCTTCTCCAGACATTCAAAAAAAGTCCAGACGAAAGCCAGAACAAAAGCTAATTTTCTCAGATCTTCCAACGATCCATACAACACAAAAAACAAAATGCGCTTCTTCGAATCCACCGTTGTCCTCGCCATCGTCGCCGCCTTGGCCGCCACCAAAGTTGAAGCCCATGGCAAGCTCACCAACCCCGAAGGTCTCAACGTTCAAGTCAACAAGGGCATCCCCCTCACCTCCCAGAAAGATGTCACCCGTGTCCGTTCCGCTGCCGACCCCCCTTGCGGTAAATTCGCCAACGGTCGCGGTGAAGCCCTCAACCTCGACTCGATGGACATGACCCCGCGTATGATGGTCACTCCCGGTCAAACCGCCCAGATCACTTGGTTCCAACAAAACGCCGACGGTGCTGGCCCCCTCACCGCCGCAATCGACACCACCGGCAACGGCAACCAGTGGGTCCCTGTTCAGCTCAGCAAGAACTTGCCCGGTATCGCTGGTATTAATGTTGGCAACTCAAGGAAGAACGTTCAGCTCGCGGTCGACATCCCGCAAGATTTGCAGTGCACTGGTCCCAGCGGCGCGTGTATGCTCAGGTTGCAGAACCCGCTTGGTTTCGTTTCGTGCGCTCCGATTGGGGTTGCTGGTGGTGCTGCTCCCGCTCAGGCGTAATTTCTACCAACTTGAATTGAAGTGTAAATAATGTTTTCGTACCGAATCTTTAGTATATACATATTATTTCAAAGAAGGGATCATACCCAGTACATAGGTTAATTCTCTTGTAAAATACATAATCCTTTTGAGTCAAAAGAATATACAAACTTCACAAAGCGAATGCCTGCTACCTGTCTGCTACCTGTCAGAAAATCCACCAAGGAACTGAGAATAACCACTGCACACAATTATGTCGTAATCAGAGCAATTGCGCGCGCCAACAGGTTCGAACTCATTTGGAACCCATTCAGAAAACACTCGATTAGGTCCAGAAGCGGTCCAACCCCAACTCAAATACTGACTCAAACTGATCCACCTTTTCGAACCACCACCACAGGGCAAGATGCATGCTTGACCAGAAAGTCCGATACAGAACCAACCATCAAATGGGACAACTTCCCCGAACCCCGACTCCCCACAACCAACAAGTCCGCTCCAAGATGCTCAACTTGGTGTAAAATTTCCTGACGTGGATCGCCTTTGCAAGCGAGAGCACGCAGCCCCCAATTCCAACCACGGACAGGATTCGCCTCTGAAGAGTCGTTCGGTGCAGAGTCACCTTCATTTGAAGAGGACATCGCCCCTTCCTTGACTGCTGCAGAAGAAAAATCTAATGCGGCGGGCAGTGCTGCCGATGACAACAGTTCCTTCTCCCATTCCACCCCAAGTCTTGCAGCGTACTTCTCCAACAGTGCGTGTGATTTCGCGCGCTTGTCCTGTTCCATATCGTCGATGAGACCCAAAAAGCCGCGGTGGTGGCGATGGTGCGATTCGGATTCGGTTGAGGATGTGGGAGAGGACGATTTAGTGAAGGGCAGTGATGGGCGGACATTCAGCAAGACTACGAGATCACCGGGTTGGAGGACGTGATGGACGGTCCAGGTAAAGGCGTATTCAGAGTGGATGGAGTCGTCCCTAGTTGAATCGTGTCGCGAGATGTCGTGAAGTGATTCGTTAAGTAATGACCACTTACAGTAAAAGGTCTTTTCTCATAGAAATCCTTTTTACATACGAAATCAAATCAAACCATTTGCTGAACCTTACAGAGCTATAACCACAGTCCTCGCATGCGTCACATAGGGGTCTCCATAATGCCTTGAGAATACGACCGTATCCCTTCGCGTTGACTGATGGTTGTTACGACTTCCCCACCCAAACTTTGAGGAGTTTGCCGCATTGCTCTTCTGGGAATTCATGTCGCTTGTTGAGTGCCGGCCTGGTGTTGTATGAACTTCTGAAGGGGGCCCAAGGGGTGGAGAATGATGATGGTGATGGTTATGTGAATGGCCTTCGCGGGGTGCACTGTCCGAGGGACGTTGGGAGTCGCCGGCCATACCGCCGACGATGGCAGCTGCTTCCATGACGCTGAACATTTGTTGATCGCTTGAGTGTTCTTTTCTGACGTATTCGTGAGGTGTCTGTTGTTTTCGCTTTTATCCTTCTCTTCTTTTGTGCTGTTCCACTCGGGAGAGTCTCCCAACACGTTCCCATGATCGCACCAGCTCCCATTAGGCTTGCGGGGCGGAGTCTCAACTGAAAAGATTGAGGACTCATCTTGAGTCACCCTGTCACCTTCCGGGTTTCCAAGTTCGATGCACAAGAAAGACGTGTGTGCGATGGAGCGATGGATGTGAGCCAGGAGGTGAGCCGGCTTCGATCCTTTCAGAGCGAGGTCTCAGTTGGACGTAAAAAGGGAAAGTCTTCATATGGTGAAGATTGAAAGGAAAGATGGCTAGATGGGTATATTTTGGAGGGATCCCGGATGTAAATAAAAAAGGGAAGTTGTGGTGATGATACATAATATGGTAAGGAAAACTAAAATTAACATAAAAACAATTCAGACATGTCGAAACGGTGTCGAAACCGCCAGGCTATGTACACAAAGTAAATTACATGGGTATGGGTATGTTAAATTCACTTGCGCTTCGGCGCTCCAGGAGCAGGGGCAGCACCGCCAGCGGCAACCCCGATGGGAGCGCACGAAACGAAACCGAGCGGGTTCTGCAATTTGAGCATGCAAGCGCCGTTGGGACCAGTGCACTGCAAATCTTGCGGGATGTCGACCGCGAGTTGCACGTTCTTCCTCGAGTTGCCCGGCCCAATCCCGGCGATACCAGGCAAGTTCTGGCTGAGCTGAACAGGGACCCACTGGTTGCCGTTGCCGGATGTGTCGATCGCGGCCGTGAGGGGGCCGGCACCGTCGGCGTTTTGTTGGAACCAAGTGATCTGGGCGGTTTGACCGGG